>CM030864.1:10256305-10444724 GCA_018105865.1 Metaphire vulgaris | reverse complement strand
CGATTTAATTAACGGATCAACGTTGGGGCGTAATCATCCCAACACATGGCGGTGCATAACCATACTGCAAGAAGAACAGGAAGAGCCGTAACTAGGGGCAGAGGCAGCAGAGGCGTCATTTAAGGGGCTGGGAGGCCGTGGCCCCAAGGAAATGAAAATATTAATTTATAATGTATTAATGTGCAAAAAAATGCAAAAATTGCCAAAATATATAAAATTGCAAATTTTCCAACATTGACCCTAAAATTTGCCAAAATTGCTTAAATTTACAAACAATTTGCTCAAAATTTGTCAAAAATTTGCATTCTTTGTCTCGCCTCCCAAGAAAAGTGTGAAATGACGCCACTGGAGGGCAAGCTGCCCAGGTCGCCGTCTTGGGGGTGGGGGCAGAAACTCAGAAACTATGGTTGGAGCAAGTTAAGCCGCCGTTGAAGGCATTGTCCGTCAATGTTTCCCCTGAGCTGTGCGTTGCGTGCGCGTGTGCGCGCGCACTGAGTCGCAAAGCAAGCGCACAGAGGAAAAATGGAGCGCACAAACTTTTCGAAAACTTTTTCCATTGCTTTCATCACACGAGTACTTACTGATAAAGATTCACGCTTTGTTGTGAACTTGTAACGGCTCCATACAATAACTAACTTCTGGTCTAGACTATAGGCAAAAGGTCTTTTATTTAATGATCTGTGCAAAGCACAGTTTCAAATATCGACGAAATTAAAAGAAAGAACAGAAAGCCAGCGATAGAAATGTCTTAAAATAGAGATTCGAAATCATTGACGTAAACGAGGAAGAAAAAGTGGGGCAAAGCCCTACCTCACATCCTGTGGTAGCCTTTCAAAAATTGTGGGCTTGCACCTAAAGGCCTAATAGAAGTTTACGCCTATGTTTGAAATGAAAACGAACAGCGACTTCATTCAAGAGTTAATGGTTGCCCTTGATTGTGAACAGTTTCAAGATCTAGCAAATCGAATGGATATAGGAGGAACATGTCTGACATTCAGCGCAAACTGTGAACCGCAATTTAGCTTAATGAATATATTAGAGAACAAGAGAAGAAATTAATTAGATCAGGTTTCCAAAACATTTTGGAACCGCGGCCTTCAGCGGTTTTGTAACGTATCGCGACCATAATAATAGCATGAAATATTTTTTAAAATGCGTTGCGCCATCTGGCGAACGTTGGTTGAAAGGATTCTTCTGAGTTTTGAATAAATGGTAAAACAAAAGCTCTTATTCAATCCGAATGAAAATGTGGCAAATATTACATAGAATTATTCATACTTTGTCAAATTAGACAAAAATATATATTGAAAATTTCTTGAAATTATCTTTTCATAATTTCATAAAGACATACCTTTATTACACGCCTTAAATTCCTGTGAGAATGGCAAAATCTCCAGCAACCGCTAAGCTAGCTCTTTTATTTATCAGTCACAGATTCCTATTAGTGGAGTTCAGAGCAAAATGGTCGCAATACCTTTCCTTGAGTTATTGCGAAATAAAACTATTGTAATTCTTAAATGTTCTATAGGCCAGGTTTCCCAAACTTTTGGAACTGTGCTACTCATCAGCGGTTTTAGCAACATGCCGTGACGGCGTGACCCTACAAACCGCCTATTGCCAACTAGAATTGGATAAAACACTAATCATATTAATACAAGCTGTCTATGGAGAAGTTGCATAGATATTGCTTAAAACCAAAGTCTACTTGAAACTTTCAAAGCTTATGATATTGTGGTATTGGTTAGAAAATGACACTTTTGAATCTAATTTCGCGCTACTCCGCGACCCACTAGCCCTAACCTTGCGACCATTTTTGACTTGCGACCCACAGTTTGGGAACACTGAATTAGAATACCATCTAGACATGATGGTGCGCATTAAGTCATCTTTTGGAGGAAGGTGCCTGCCTGGATCGAATGGACACATAGTAAGGAGGATCGAAGAGAAAATTCTAAGCGCATGAAAATCATAGCCCCTTTGCCAATACATGATGGCAGTGCTTATAACTGGGATCGGATATATCCGTCCATTTTACATTGATTTACAGTAAATGCACAGTTAAGGGTTAAGCCGCATATACACGTCATGGATTTCAGTGAACTTTGGTCACCTGCCCGTGTTGATCCACAGCTTTTTGCGTGACTGAGCCAGAACCAAGCAACAAAATTTTTACCAGCGATTACCTCTAATTACAGCAACCTCTAGTAGCTATCCTCCTGGGCCTTTCCGGAACCGCTCGGGTCACACGATGGCTCTGATGTTAACCGTTAGCCTTTGACCGCTTCGTAACTCTGGCTTTGGTTCCTTCCGACTTTTCAAGTCTCGTCTAAGATTTCATTTACATCCACAACTGTCCAGATCCTTATAAAGTCATCGCTTATCCATCGTCAGACATTGACGCAAGGACCAGACAATCAACGTCCCTTAACCCGTTAGTGCCCAAATCATTACTGGCAATGCCAGCATCCATTTGGCGATTATACTTATGAAGGAGGACCATAAAACACACTGGCATGAAATAATTCTGCTGAGTGCATGTTAACCCCTTATAGCATGACGATCCCAAATGGTAACATTGTTTCAGCACTGCTATGATCCCATTTGGTATCATTATGCAAAAATGTGCATAAAACACTATAATCAGTCAAAATATTACAAATGTCGCCATGTGATGACACATTGCACAATAAATTCAAAAAAACGCTCTATTTTCAAACGTCACTCACGCCTTGCATATACAGTTTGCAACACAGTTTTCAACCTTCGTAATGTATATAGGGAATGTCCAATGTTATGAGGTCATAAGTGGACACTTCTTCAGCCGGTTTTCTCTAGCAGTTCCAGTTGCCTTCATATCTGTTTTGTTTCTTGGAGGTACACAAGATCATCGTACGAAATAAAAGAGTTATCGAGGACAACCTCACGGCATGAACGGTCCTCGAGACAGGACAAAAACAATGTCACAACTTTGAAACCCAGTCCATTATTTTCTAAACCTGCATCGCTGCCAGTAGCCTGAGTCGATCCTTGAGATTTATCAGTGTATATCATGACGTTGAACCGGTATCCAGTATCTGAGCTAGTATCAGAGCTTGAAGCCAAACCAGATGGGCTTCCTCTTACGAACATTTTTGCACGAGTGATGGCCAAAGTGAAAGACCATTTCCTCGTCTATGCTTAGGACCTACTGAAAATGCCAAACTGTTGCAACTTCATACAAACCATTTCCATCAACAGCCTGACTTTTATTTTGTCTCCTGCAGTTATGTTGTCATTGTCAGCTACATTTGTTAATTTCGGTAAACCTGTTCCTGCTCATCTTTGACGAAACATATGGTATTTTGACGTCTTCATCACGACACCAATATATTCTTTCTCTTGGCAGGAGTGACAGCCTGTGAGTAGCCTGATACCGATGAAGTTGTCGATATCGCTTTTGTCTAGTGCAAAGGAGGTGTTGTGTTCTTCTGTCGCATACTTCACCGATTCAGCTATTATCGAATTCTGTACTTCATCATCGTAGTACAGTTTGAACAGTTCATAAGGGGTTCAGTCCACTCAAATCATGTTTCATCTGTTTCTGTAGCAAGTAAACTCTCACCATTGCAGGAATTACTTTGGTAAAGCTTGACTGTTATCCCACTTCAGAAACTGCTGCAGACCTTTTCATTGATGACGAAGGACCAGTAGTGGTGGTTACTTGCCTGCAGTTTGACTCTGTATTTCTGACAGAACAGCTACTGCTCCAGGTACCTCACGTGGTAGTTGAGATGGTAGCTGATTGTTGTCATCTAGGTCCTCCTCGTCTGACTGTGAATCTACGTGTGCTATGCTGCTGGTACTATACGATCCCAAATGGGAACATAGCGACATTACGAATGTTGGAACTGTGTTGCAAACTGTATATACAAGGCGTGAGTGACGTTTGAAAGTGGAGCGTTTTAAAAATTTGTCGTGCAATGTGTCATCACATGGTGACATTTGTAATATGTTGCACTGATTATAGTGCTTTATGCACATTTTCACATAATGATCCCAAATGGGATCATAGCAGTGCTGTGCCCAATGTTCCCATTTGGGATCATATGAAAATTATGCAAATTTTTGTGCACTTTAAAACAAAGATTTGCTTGCACTTTGTCATTACTGAAGCTAAACTATAACCATGTGTCTTGAAAAATGCATAAATTTGAATACTTAAAACTAACCTGTTGTTGAATGCCATCCTTTCAAAATTTAAATTAAAAAATTTAGAAAAATCAGCTTTTTCTAACCAAGGCTATGTGACGTCAGCAATGATGAAAGAGGAAGTAGTGCATAATTTGATCAAAATAGACCTTCAGCTAGATAATTAAGATATAAAATCTTTTAGAGTTGTTTCGTATCTGCATCATGAGATTGTACACTTGATCCAAATGGGAACATTGGGCATTAACGGGTTAATGTAAACAATTTGTCCTTAGTTTTATTGAAAAGTTAACACAACGGCGCTGTGACATTTACGCCTTGTCTGTACAAAAATATATCGCGTGACCATTAACTGCCACCGCAACTTTATTATTATTATTATTATTATTATTATTATTATTATTATTATTATTATTGTTGTTGTTGTTGTTGTTGCTACTGTTTTTGCTGTTGTTGTTGTTGTTGTTGTAACGACAACTGCTTGCTCACATCACGACTTAACCATACATGTTTAGAGATAACAGAGAACCATAGAATTGTGACGGATATGACATCACCGCCAACATATTTTACGTATTATGCTGGTATCTTATTTCTGGACATAAATTACTGTTTGTATCATACGCGTATTTTATTGAGGGACGTAATGTACGGTCGAATATGAGTTAGTAATTTATTTGACTGTAACGTATATTTTTCTAGAAATAATAGCGGCCGTTATAATTAATTTAAGTGATAATTATTAACTTCTTTCCTTGCTAATCAAAGAAATAATCTATCTGCATAAAGATGTTTTGCTATTTAGGGCTATCAAATATTAATTGTGAGACTCTGCATGCTGCCTTGGCCTGTAGTCTGGGAACCCAAATCCTCCGATTAGTTAAGTCAGCGCTAATGCTATCGGAAATAAAAAATAGCTTACTGGCGTTGTGCGACCGGTTCTCGTCAGAACACCGAATTTAAGCAACGCGTTAAGCGCGTTAGTACTTGGATGGGTGATTCTTCCGGGATCAAGTCATGGTGTCGGCGGCCAACCAAACCGTTTATCGCTTAGACGTCGATAAATTGGTAGCAGCCATAAGCTGCGAAAGGTAAAACGCGGTCGGAAGAAGGCGGTGACGAACTACTCTAGATTAATGGCGTAAGCCATCGGCGTCGCTGTTTGCTAATACATGGGAGATCAGCGCCGGACCCTACGCTAGACCGAGTATGGGACTACCTTTACCTTTGGTGGATGTGCCGAACGTCTTACGCTTGATGTTTGCGCTAAAACTGTATGTCTCGATTACTTTCTTTTTCGTTGGAAGACTTATTATTTTGAGGCTTCTAAACTTTGTCCATAGCAGCAAGGTTCCCTAAAGTTTTCCTTCCCATATTTTTTATTTCTACCTCACAGCCCAAACAATTCAAACTCCCCTCTCCAATGTTAAGGTGGCTAGAATAAACACTGGTCTACGAGTATTGAATTTAACTGGATGTTTGCTTTCACAGATTTTTAACATTCACCTGTGTTCTGGTTAGGGTTTCATGTTGCATAGCTTAAGGTTTCAATTTTCAACCATCGAACAATTCGCTTGTTGTGCGTGGACATTGAGCAGGTGAAACTGACAAAAACTCTTTAGCAGCGAAACAACAATAGCAAGGCGGCTCAATATCTCGACGCACAAGAAATGTTTCGATGTTCATATTTGTTCTTGTTTTGTCAAAAACCAAGCGCAAAATATTTGTCAATACTTGCTGAGTTATGTTAGACTATTACACAAAATATTGACCGTTTTATCGATTTAGATATTTGATAGTCAAACAGATTATGGTGGTATGCATGTCAGGGCAAACATGAACGAATTCCAACGGTCTGCTTATTACTTAATATAGGCCAATGAAGATTACTGGTTCAGTTTAGAATCATCAGTGTAAGGTGAACATTCTGAAGAGAATTCTTTTGCTCGAAAATGTCAATTGCAAAAGAAACAATTGCATGAAAGACAACGAATTTCAGTCAAATTCATTGGACGCAACTTAGAAGAGAGAGAGAGAGAGGAGAGAGAGAGAGAGATAGCAACTTACAAAAATTAAGTTCGGCCAATGCTCACTATGTACTATTACAAAGGCAGTCGCATTTCGTCATTGTCGTCCTGCTGCTGTGTCTAAGAAACGTTTCTTTGGCTATGACTTTGCTGCCACAACCTGTTTTGCCGAAGTACAGTCCTCCGTTTCATCTGACACAGACTGGGTCTGATCAGTGCTCTGCGCCGACGATGTCCCTGGATTACATTCACAGCTGCCGAGTTGTATGGAACAATCACAGCAGAACGCTGTGTTCCATTAATAGTTCAGTGCGCCTACCGCTGTTCGGCGACTGAATATTGCAATTCGTTCAATTGGAAAGAAGACATTGAATTGTGCGAATTGTTCTACAATACAACAAACAATTGTGTTTTCAGCGCCAACTGCCGCAACTTCCAGGTTTGTTAAGATAGTTTTTTCTCTTCAAATTGCACATTTTTCCACAAAAGGGTCTATATAGTATACTGTAATTAAAACGAAATTGCACGTGTAACGCTTCTACGTGTATGTTCATTATACTGTATTTATACAATACAATATACATGGCGTTGACGGACTGAGATGGCACGCTTTGTCGTTGCAATTTCAATTATTATAGAAAATTGGAAGTTACCTCAATTGCCTTGTGAAGATATCAGCAAATGAACACTCGACTGAATATATCTCAACATCGCCTATTCAAACTACACCAGAGCAAGAAACAACTGGTATCTATATGTTTAATATTACTCACCATCGTTTAAGTCAAATTAAATATTTGCAGTCAGAAGGGTCCGCATTTTCAGCATCGATGAATGACTATAATTTCTAAGAGTCGGTTACAGTCGAATAATTTGATTTTTACGTGATTATAAAAATCTTATCTAGGCCCTATAGGAGTATCCAGAACAATCTCTATGGTCACTGATCTATGCCCACCAGCTAGAAATCTGCTTCTGCCATTGGCGTCTATTAATAGACGACAATGGTTTTATATGGTTTCTGCCCACCAGTGGGCGAGCAACCGGACTTTGTTGGTAAACACTGGATACCCCTATTCATAAATTTGTTTATGCTTCAGTAGACTCAGTATCAGCCGATAAAGCTGCATTTTCTATTTGGATAGCCTATCTCATGACTACGACGACTGCGTTCGTTACATCGCCTATATAAAACTACCGAAGCAACATCAATAGCAGCGACAACTACAAAGACAACGATTCAAGGAACAACTCAGATACCAAGTACAAGTAATTAACAATGCATTTAAAGGAGTTCCTTCAGCTGTGCACTTTCATAGAAAATAGATAATAAATGCAATATATCAATAATAAATAGGCTAACTTCACATATGATTGTTATCGTTCTGTCAATAGGAGTATCCAGAACAATCTCTATGGTCACTGATCTATGCCCACCAGCAAGAAATCTGCTTCTGCCATTGGCGTCTATTAATAGACAAAGAATGGTTTTATTGGTTTCTGCCCACCAGTGGGCGAGCAACCGGACCTTGTTGGTAAACACTGGGTACCCCTATTGCACGGTACATCGTTAAATCTTGACCCCATGCAGACCTAGTGCATCATGTAACTGCAATTACATCACGTTGTACAAAGAATATTTATAAAATATGCAGACGAGAATCGTATCATAAAAGCAGACTAATGAAACACCGTGTAGAGGCCTATACATGTAGCTGTAGTAGGGAAAGCATATGAAGAACGATGTACACTATAATGTTCAACAAGATTTTTAAAGATAAATGTACTGTACATACGCCACCTAGCCAAGCTCTGCGCCACGTAATAATTAGGCCTATGTACGTTAAAATCACGCAACTGTGACCATTTGTGACTCCGTACACGTATTTTTGTGTACGTTAAAATTGCGCAACTTCCTCAAGCTACGCTCACCAACGCATCGCGACACATTATGACGCTGCAATGAACAATTGAACGTACGCTTCGTCAAACGCTCGCCCACCAACGCATCGCGACGTAAGGACTAAACCGTCTACCAATAGTCAACCAATCAGAACGCTTGAAGGTAACAGAGACATACAGAGCAAGGATCTTAATATATAGACTAGAAAGATGCTCGCTTCGCTTGCGCTCGCTCAGCAGTGCAGGATAATACTAATCAATACCTATACCTAATACCCAATCATTGAATTCATGCTGAACAACATTTCAATGATGTTCTTGGGAATGTTTAAATTCGCTATTCATCATCATCATCATCATCATCATCATCATCATCATCATCATCAATAACCGTGGGGGGCTCAGCGCCCGTTGGTGTCTGATGCAATCATTACAGTTTTTGTCCCAATCTTTTCTGTTGGCTTCAACATGAAATAGTTCTTGCAGACATTTTCCACACCAATCACCAATGTCATCACACTATTCCCCGTGTGGCCTTCCTTTCTTGTTGGAACCGTCCATTATTCCCAGCATTATACATGTAGTCTTAATCTTTCTATCATCTTTCATTACGACAAATATGTCCAAAGAGAGGCAATTTCCCTCTGTATAACTTTGCATCAAGGTCTCTTTTGGCTGGATTTTATAATTCCGTAATGATGGGTTAGCAAAAGAAAATGACTGTTGCCTCCTGCGCTTAGTACTGTACGCGTTCGCAGAATCGGATGTGGAACTCAATGTTCTTATTCGCTCACTTACATTTCTCAGTGGCGTAACGTGAGGGGGTCGAGGGGGCAATTTGCAGAAAGCGTCCCGGGCCCCGGAAAAAGAGGACCCCCGAAGAGTGGTTGCAACTTACTAAACAATGATTTATTTTTACATTTTACTACTATTTCAATATTACTGCTACAAAGTGAGTACCGGTAATTATTGAATTAGGGAGTAAACCTTATTTTTAGAACGGTGTAATATATGTTAGCCTAAAGAGAGCCCCATATCCTTTAGGGGCCCTCATATCAAGGATGCCCTCTGGGTCTTCGAAAGGCACGCTATGCCACTGACATTTCTCATCCGGTCCAGTGTGTTGCAGATATAGTGATATAGTCCGGTGCGATACCGTTGTTGTGAGATCCTCTTGGAGCGGATTTTGATTCTCCTTTTGTACTTACTTATTAATGTGTGTATTAATTTCCATATGTTGCTTAATTTTGTACTTACTTATTTGTGCTCGTAATCGCTAGGTGGCTGCGAGAGCGAGGGGCGTAGCGCGTTTCCGGTTTTGTGCCTTGAATGAACTGTGTGAATTAAATATTATATTAAAATCTATTCAATCTTATCTCGTTTCACAATATCGCGCCCACGACCGTTGAACACGTCAAGACGTTTTCCATGCTGAACGACACTTTCTGCTCTATCAAGTCACGCGACAATATTTCAAAGCCATAACTTTCTTGTAAAAGTAATTGCGAGTGTCATAAAAATCTGTGCAGGTTGCAGCGGAGAATTCATTGTCCAGGTAAAACGTAAACGGTTCCAGCTTCTTCAGAAAAACGTGGACGGAATACAAAAATGGATTTGGAATAGTCAGCGACACGTGCTTCTGGATTGGAAATGAGCGACTGTACCAGATGACGAACGTGTCGTGTACGTGTTCTCTTCGGATCGACGTACTCCATAGAGAATGTTCTGGAACGGGGCGTTACGCGAGTTATGGAAACTGGGCTATGTATTTCGGGTGGTACGTGTGCTCCTCACAAATGGTACTACATCAAATACAATACCTTCTCTCTTAGCAGTGAAGCGGATGGATACGTTCTCAACGTTGGTTCTCCTTCTGCTGGAACGATGACCGATTCACTTGCAGAAAACGTTAACCATCCGTTCTCCACCTACGACAAGGATCATTCATCGGGTAACTGCGCGGAGGTATTTGGAGCTGGTTGGTGGTACGGAACGAGTCAAAACCCAAGAATTACGACTGCCTATTGCGGAACGACTAATCTGAACACCAACTTGACGTACTTTTTCTGGAAAACTTTAAGTCCGGATGAAATCGTTGAAAGCAATCTGACGACAACCTGCGTTTTGAAGGATTCATAAATTTTGCGCTTTTGATTGGATCTTACTTACAGAAGCAAACAACTGTAAAAAGCGGTGCAATATTTTCACTGTTTGCAGTAATAATGACAGTAGCACAGTAGCAGTAGTAAAACTAATAGTAGTAGTAGTAGTAGTAGTAGTAGTAGTAGTAGTAGTAGTAGTAGCAGTAGTAATAGTTGCAGTAGTAGTAGTAGTAGTAGTAGTAGTAGTAGTAGTAGTAGTAGTAGTAGTAGTAGTAGAGTAGTAGGTAATAATAATAATAATAATATTATTATTATTATTTATTATTATTATTATTATTATTATTATTATTATTATTATTATTAGTGGTGTAGTAGTAGTATTTGCTATCAACTGAATCTACTTTAAAGTCCACTAGGAAAGACGTCATGACTAAAATTTTGCAAAAAACTCTACTCCATTAAAGTCTTGAAATCTTTTCAATGTCGTCATTTTAGTTTGCACAAAATATTTCGCATCTCATTCATTCTCTATCATTTAGTCATATCTCACCAACGACAGCATTTTCGATTAACTACGTTTTCGAAGACTGCAGCGGTACATTCAAGGAAGTCGGATAATGAAATATTAGTAGGAATGTGTTGTCCTTTAAGCTAGTTTGCATTGCTGAACATTGGCGGTTCCAGGAATTCTTGGTGGGGATGAAAAAAAAATTATAGGAAGTTGGTGGATGGAGGGGCAAAAGTGAAGAAGAAGAAAAGAAAAGAGAGAAAAGAGGTCATTGTTAGTGTTTTGCCCACTAAACATTAATAGACCTTGTCAAAAAAGCCGAAAAACAAAAAGGTTTTTGCAGTATTTTTCAAAAAAAATTTTAAAAACTCACCGGGAAATACAGTAGGTTGACAAGCAAAAAGGTCATCCGGAACCCCGGTGGGGATGCATCCCCAGTCATCAGCATATTGGAACCGCCACTGGTGTTGAATATACTCATCCTCAATTTTCATGCTATACGAGACAATTTTTTACCTTGACTGCGTTTTTGTATGAAAAGTAGATCACATCTTGTGATCAATGAATCCACAATGGGTTGCCCGTTGCCAATCAATACTATATACACTGTACAAAGTCGCGTGTTTGTCGTGCTCGTGTGAAGCGAATTTGCACTCAACGGATCTCTGCTCTATTCAGTTGCTCATAAAAGAAATTTGCCACTATTCAGCATTTGGCTCGACTGCGCTCTGACACGTTTCACGCCAAATACAAGACAGCGTTGCGATAAAAGCAAAAAGCTCGATCATACGCGTATGACAAAATAAAATACGTTAAATTACGTGCGTATGATACGAAAAATATAATACGTATGATACGTATGATCGAGCTTTGGATAAAAGAGAATTTGGAGCAGTTTGCTTAGTTCATGTACAGTACAGTATAGTCTCACGAAAAGAAAATTACCATGTTTATTAGATGATGCGCTAGCAGTGCTGTTGAAAGTTTTCTATCATGTTTCGTACAATGTACATGGTGTACAACTATTAATCTCACAGTCACGACAATTAATCAACCATGACAGTCAGTACGTACATGTAGAACAGAACTAGCAGACAAAAGTAGCGAAGCGTCGACATATTATGTTTAAATTGCAATTCCACTATCAATATTTTAAAGTGTCGTTGTGTTTTTGTTATCGAAGATTGTTTACTTTTGCTTATGAAACATCGATGCATATTGATCAACTACTCAACCATAATGCATTAACAAGGCCAACATGCCGACAAGGCAGTTCTCATTGTATGCAACATCATGCATGCGACATGTAGTGTGCCAAAAAGCAGTTTGTCCTCGATCTAAACTTCTGTATAAAATGCCAGGATCTTCGCTGTTTCTTGAGTGTACTGTTAGCTGGGATGATGTACTCTTAAAACACTTTAAAACTTGTCTATGTCTACTATTAAAAACAAGAATGAGAGTTTATTGTGAAAGCGAAATTCTGTTGAACAGTGTTGGTCTTTTATACCTAACTTGTATGAGCTTGAATGCAAATTCAAACCGGAAAAACGTCAAACACTCATTTAATTTGACAAAAGCGGAAGACGGAACAATACCCTGCGTAAATGACACCCCTGTTGCAGTTTACAGTGCATTCGAACTGCAAGCTATCTTTTCTATTTCCAAATGCATACCATCGGTTGCAATGTGTGCTCAATTATGCGCTCACGACCGGAACTGTACTTCATTCAACTGGAGACTTTCTGTTCAATTATGCGAAATATTTCATATCGTCTCCGAGAATTGTCCGATCATTACCAATTGCAGCAACTATCAGGTTTGCAATTGGTCGTATTTATTAGCTATAGCAATGGACTAATTGCTAAAATTATACACAACAATATTATGTCTTATAAAACCTGTAATTCAGAGCTATATAGGTTTGATTAGGTTTAAAGGTTTAGGTTTTTTAAAGTTGGGGTATGGTTGTTGAGATGTCAAAGCGCTTTTGTTTGTAGGCCTCAGCCTTTTTTACAGCGCTATAGAAATTGTCAAGGAATTAAAGGAAATAAAGCTTTATCTTTAACATTCACTAATGGTTTCAGAATTGTCTCTTTCTTTCCATTTTGTAATTTCGTGAGTTATGTTTTTATTAAGCTGGGTGGAATTGAAGCGTGCAGACTGGAAAGCACGAAAACAAGTTAGTATCATATATATTAATTTTTAGTATAAATAGAAACCATAAAATTAGTACACATTGGAACAGGGGCGTCATTTGGGAAACTGGGGCGTTCCCCAAGGAAACGAAAAAAATAATTTATAATGTATTAATGTGCAAAATATCGCAAAATTGCCAAAAATTTGCCAAAAATATATATAAATTGCAAATTTGCCTAAATTGGCCCTAAATTGCCCGAAATTTGCCAAAATGCAAACATTTGCAAAACTGCCTAAATTTTGCAAAAAATTACCTAAAATTTGCAAAAATTGGTACTTTCCGTTATCTGGACCTCAGTGAAGAGATACTAAGAAATGCTTAGGTTAGGGTGGCGATTAGGGTTAGGGTTAGTGTTAGGGTGATTTATTATGGTTATGGTTAGGATAAAACTCTAGCACTCACCCCAACCCTCACCCTAACCCTAGTAACTCTTCACTGGGGTACGGATAACGGGAAAGTACCCAAAAAGTGCCTAAAATTTGCACAAATTGCCTAAAATTTGCCAAAAAATTATCTCGCCCCCAAGAAAAGTGTGAAATGACGCTACTGCTTTGGAAGTTGTCTGCCTATGAAAAAAAGACAGCGGAAAGTTGAGTCCAATATGTCGCCAATTTGTTGAGTGATTGTCACCATGGTTATCCTGGTTCCATGAAAATACCGAAAGACTTACACAAGCCGCCGGTTTCTCTTAAAACCAATTGCTTTATACAATGATTGCTTGAGACGCGGCTTACAATAGAAGTTTTACGGCAATGCTATCACCATCGAACATTACTGAACAAAGTGGCGAAAAATTGGCTTAACTTTTCAAGCATCATAGACTCGTTTTAGTTACCATTGAATTATATCGATAGCAACGATACATACACAATCATGTAACTCGCAATTAAGGTTATGACATTGAGTAAGACATAAGCATTAGCATTTTCTAATTTGTAAAGTTAGTTTCTAATTTTAAGCCAATGAAATTGCCAATAATCAACTGCATCTATAGAGTTCTAGACAGAGTTCGGTCTTAATTTATATGCGGTTAATTCTATTTTCAAACATAATGTCATTCTCTATATAAGACCTTCGAGAATTATGTAGGCCTATGCTTACCGAGGGGCTTGAAAATGTCAGAGGTAAATTTTAAAACGATCTAAGAGCGTCTTGCTTCTTTGAATAAATGTTTGAACGATATCGATGATTAATTTATCTTACCAACTTAATCAGAGACTGTACCATGACCATACGGATTGCCATCGTGGGTTTTTGTTACATTTTAAAGGTAACTTTTCAACTACTTCGTCACATCAATCGACATTCAGTTCGATGGACGACAGTTGGACAATCCAAAATGAAACGAAGAACTTGGGTAAGATTTCATCATAACAATAAATCCGCTATATCTGCAGTATAGCTGATGTATATAGCTGATGTTGACAAAAATTGAAAATGGAACGAAAATAAGTCACCGCAATTACAATTATAAGTTGGAAATTATAAATATAACAACCTGACTAAAACTACAGCTTAGGAAATTATGATAATTGAAAACATTATAACGTTGGAAAGTAGATACCAAAGGAGAACGCAGTTACCGTTGATAGGTATCTATAAGTAAAGTATTAAAGTTAATATGAATGGAAAATGGCAGTATAGGTATAAACATCTTGACATCAAGTTAACAGGTAAATCTTATAACTTAATCATACAATTACACTGTAGTATATTATCTTAGTATCAATTAAACAGGATATAATTTTTAAGCTACTTTTGAATATATAGATATATATACACTATATACATAAATTTGATGAATTGGTTATACATTCAGGAGACCATTCCAACTACGAGTTCGAAAAAACATTTAATAGTAAATAACCTCATATTAGTATGAGCAAGAGGATAACAAATTTGTTTTGACTTCTTATGTTATAACTATGTAATTTATTTATTATTGAAAAATATTCAAGTTTGTGAAATTGAATTGGTAATAGCTTAGTAACATATTTAAACATAAATACTGCTGTTTGATATTGATGTATACTAGAGAGATTAAGTATGCTAAGATATTTATATAATTCATTTGTTTCAATAAATACAATGTAATTCTATTACTTACATTATGCATTAGATTAATCTTAGATAATTTCTTATTTAAGTTACAAAATTACAAAATAGATATCCGTATAGTTT
Source organism: Metaphire vulgaris (assembly GCA_018105865.1). Classification (NCBI taxonomy): domain Eukaryota; kingdom Metazoa; phylum Annelida; class Clitellata; order Crassiclitellata; family Megascolecidae; genus Metaphire; species Metaphire vulgaris. The sequence continues at coordinate 10,429,619 of CM030864.1, read as the reverse complement.
GTACTTGCGCAAAAGTTCACATGAACTTTTGTCTGTCAATGTCCTGTTATTAGGTCAGAAATCAGAGTATTTTATTGACGAATACATTAAAATGTGACAGAAATTTAGCTATCATTTAAAATTACACGAAATGTCTTTAAACGTTTTCAGTCTGCAATGGAACGCATCTCGTTCAAAAACAATACGAATGGTTCTTCAATGTTTGATAAATCGTGGTTAGAATATAAATACGGATTTGGAGATATCGAAGACGAGTACTTCTGGATTGGAAATGAGCGACTGTACCAGATGACGAACGTGTCGTGTACGTGTTCTCTTCGGATCGACGTACTCCATAGAGAATGTTCTGGAACGGGGCGTTACGCGAGTTATGGAAACTGGGTTATGCTTTTCGGTGGTTCGTGTTCTCCTCACAAATGGTACTACATCGAATACAGTATCTTCTCTCTTAGCAGTGAAGCGGATGGATACGTTCTCAACGTTGGTTCTCCTTCTGCTGGAACGATGACCGATTCACTTGCAGAAAACGTTAACCATCCGTTCTCCACCTACGACAATGACCATTCGTCGAGTAACTGCTCGAAGGTATTTGGAGCTGGTTGGTGGTACGGAACGAGTAAAAACGCAAGAATTTCGGCAGCCTATTGCGGAACGACTAATCTCAACACCAACTTGACGTACTTTATGTGTCAGAGTTTAAGTCCGGACGAAATAGTAGCGAGCGGCATGGCCATAACTTGTCTAGACAAATGAAAATGTAATCTACGGAGTTAATATAACAGTCCATGGCATAAGATCTTACTATCGCTAAATTTAATGCAGGCCGAATGAACCCTCCTTGGAGAGTGCCAAAAACGCTGATGGAGGACTTAGCATTAACCCTTGCACTCGTCATCATCTTCTCATTGTTTCTTCATAATCATAATCTATAGTTAACATGAAAGCATGAATTTGCTTTCTCAGAAATGCCTATCCTGTGTTTCCTTGACTGTTGCTGTCAGGAGCGTAGCTAGAAATTTGATTTGGGGGTATAATGTGATTTGAGGTGGCATAGATCTTTAGAGAAAAACTTTGAAAATCTTAAAAAGCACATTAAAATTTTAAAGGTATTCTGATTTGGGGTATATATATATCGATATACCCCCGTCGCTACGCCCCCTGGCTGCTGCCATTTGCAGTCCCGTCCACTCCTCCACGTCATCGCCCCGGGATCATTTCTTGTTGGAATGTCCTTTCCAGTGCAACCTAGCTTCACTGTTCCTCTGTAGGTGCCCGAAATACTACTGCTTCCCTTCTTTTTGCACATGTTGACGGACCGTCTTTCTGTATCTGAAAACTGCAAAACCTCTTCATTTGTATTCCTTTATCTCCAGCTTATGCATTGCCTGTTACGTAATGAGAACATTTCGAAAGCCTCCATTCTATTCTGCAGTTTCTTTCTTCCAGTGTACATCGTTCACGTCCATACAGTGCTGTGCTCCATGCGACACTTTCTCTTATTCTCTTCTTTGTTCCTAAAGTGATATTATCTTATTTCCTTATGTTTTTCATTTTCTCTGTTGGCAACTCAAACACTGCTAGACTTTTTTCATGGCGTCTCCTGCTGACAAAATAGATACCACTCCATTTGTCTCAGTCTAGCCTCTGAAATTTGATCATTGTTAGGTTATGGTATATACCATTGGATTATCTGCAGCGAGAACTCGACAAAACTGTTATTTTATTTCGTAGCCTACTTTTCTTTGAAATTTGCTTGTATGTAATTTTGCTTTAAAACCTATCAAAATTATGCATTGATTGACGATTACTTATAATCTCACAATTGAAGTTTTTGTTCATTGTGGAATTGCTACTCTGTTACTGCACTTACACTGTAGATTGTTCAAAACTATTTAAATTTGATGCATTGCTATGTCAGAGTTATGGTTTAATTATATATATATATATATATATATATATATATATATATATATATATATATATATATATATATATATATATTGATTGCAATTTCCCGTTGTCTCAGTAAGGTCACAAATTGAACCAATTCAATGTATTACATTTGATGCACTCACGAAATTTAGACAGATAGAGAACTCATGACCCTGCATGCCTGGTGAAGAAAAGGGAGAGGTAAACATTCCGCAAAAGTTATCTAAATTATCAGAACTAAGACCTCAGCTTGGTTCCAAACTCATTGACGCTTTAATTTACAAGAATACATAATTAACGTAAGTTAGCCTACATCCTGCATGGTATTTTTATGGACAATGGACCAAAGTCACTTCTTACTGACTTGTCACTTTTCCACTCTTTAAATAGCAAGGGAAAGAAGAACAGAGGAAGTGGCGATCTACTCCCCCACTAGTCTTAGTCTCAATGCCACCCTGGTAACACCGTATGTGATGACTTTATCCACTGCTTATTTAACCAGACACGCTGTATTTAATAAGAACACAGCGGTTAAGATCATCATTAAAAGAGCAGTCAAACTGGACAATCAACCTCATCGCTTTCGCCACGAACTGTACCTGTTTTAAATTGGACGAATATGCAGTGTAGGCCCCTATACACGCGCACTAAAACTTAAATGGAGCAAAAGTCTTAAACCAATAACGTTTTAAATATTAAGAAAAATCTATAAAATGATGTTCTAAATCCATAAGTCATCTCAGATGCGTGGCACTAAACGGATTTTGAACGGCAAAGGAACCATGACCAGTCCAATCGGTTCGAGAGGCTTTGCTTCGACCTTATCTTGACCCTCTGGTGGCAGAATTATGAAATTCTGAACAATGGCGGTCAGAACGAGGAATATTTCAGTACGAGCCAAAACTTCTCCCAAACACGACCGACGACCTACAACCAAATACAAATATAAAATGAAGTTTCATAGACAAAAATTAGCATTGAAAGAAAGCTAATATGATGTCCAATGATATTTATGCAAATTTAAACTATCTAACAGCACACTCTGACGAGAAACAGTTAATAAATGTAACGATTGCTAAAAGAGAAATTACTGATTGTCATAAACAGTGTTCTTTGTGACGGTACGAGCCCGTAATTGTTGCTTGCTAATTTGTACAAAAACCAGTTGGTTGGCACAAATGAAGGTGGCAAACTCAATCACAGAGTGGTTTCGAGTCTTGAAAGGAGTACGGCAGGGATGCATCTTGTCCCCGCATTTGTTCAACAGTGTTGCAGAGATGATGGCAATGAAGGAACGCTCTTGGGGGCTACAAGGGAGGATACAAGATTGGTGGCAAAGGAATTGACAATCTGAGGTACGCCGATGTCATCGTGCTTGTAGAAACATCAGAGGAGAAATTGATGAAGAGATGTGTTGTTGCCAGTAGTGAATACGGTCTATACGACTGAACACTGTCGGAGGCTCGGGGCGCGATGTAGTAGAATAAACGAGATTTCGGTTGATTTTGTATCAAATTATCTTTATTTCAACATAACAGTCCAAAGATCAAAACGGAAGAGCTCTAGAGTCAAAACCAAAGACTCTGAATCTAGGTACAAAGTAAGTAAGCAGATCAGGCCCATAACAACACGAACAAGACAAAGATCACGGCATTGGCATGGCACTCAGCACATATATCTGCAGAAGGAGAACACATAGAACAAGTGAAAGAATGTCCATATCCGTGGGATTTAGAATTACAGATGCTGCTGCTAATTATGTAACCGAAGTCAGACGCAGATAGGGCCTGGGAATGACTATAGTGGGGAAACTACAGAAAATCTGGAAAAATGAAAACATCGGTATCCCAATTAAACTACGACTGCTACATGCCTCGGTTTGGCCGGTTGCCACTTAGGCCTGGACGCTGAAGAAGGATGAAAAGAGAAGAATAGAAGCTTTTGAAATGAAATGCCTTCGAAAAATATTAGGCATCACGCACCTAGAAAGAAGAACTTATGATGAAGTACTCCACAAAGCAGGAATGGAAAGACTGCTACTCGCCACATTGAAAGAATATTGAAATATTTTGGACATATAGCACTACAGGGAAACACCATAGAAAAGTCCATAATCCTAGAGATCACAGAAGGACAAAGAAACAGAGAAAAACCAAGAACGACCTTGATGAATAACATCACAGAATGGACCTTTATGACAGTATACCAGAAGCACATCGAGCCGCACAAGACATGACTTCGTGGAGGCAGTTAACCCATGTCATCGCCCAGCGCCGGTGTGGCAGGATGATGACGACGCGCCAGTACGGCGTACTGAAAATCCAAAAAACTAGTTAGGCGTTAAATATCCCAAGAACTCCTGCGTTGTTTTATTTTCCTCGTAGACGTTTTTCACTCCAAGATGTCGGTGCCTGATGTCGGTGCTAACCTATTCCGGAACCTGGTTACGCCACTGGTTCAAATATAAGCGTTTCATGATATTGCGTACCGGAAAATATTTTCTCCCCAAAAGCTCTTATCATAATTATGCGGTATTCTAGAAATTGCAAGTCAGATGGTAGGCCTACAAGCGGGAGTGTGAAGTGCTAGAGGAACCAGTGCATGTGTGTGTGCATGAGTGCGCCAGCATTTTAAATAACAACAATTTCAACAAACACAACATCTACCGCTCGAATCAATGCAACTTTTATGGTTGAAATCTCGTGAAAAGCACAATTTACCGAGACCAAACGGAATGATCCGATCTTTGCCGATAACATTGTTGTCCTTATCCAAGAATCTTTCCGGTCGGAATTCGTTCAGGTTGTCCCATACTCTGGGGTCCATGTGAGCAGCGTAAATATTGGTCAATACCTAATGACAACAACATTGTATGAACAAAATAAAATAGTTCTGCATCCAGTCGAGTAATTAATTAATGCCATCAGAAAGAGTGTAATAATATTTCGGGTCAATCAGTGCCTTATAGTATCAGATTCTACACCAATTGCCTTTAACCTTAAAGAGAACAGAGGAAGTTGAGACAATTAACCTATACTAAGGCTTCATATTTTCTCTAGGTGCACTGACTTTTGTCAGTGAGGTGTAATCAAGCGTTATCTTGAATATATTCTGAAGCTCAATATGTGAACACATCTATCTGTTAGGTACCCTGCTACCATCGTTGCATACAGAGGCGTCGTGCAATTGTGGCTAAGGAGTCTAGGGAGGGAACGACTCCCCACTTTTTGAGAAACAGAATTTTTTTTACATGTTATTAATAACTTTTTATACTTTACATAAATTGATGCAAATATAATATGTAGTAAAAGTATACAACTTAGTAAAGTTAGTTAATCTTGACATGATGACATCTTGTTAGTTAAGGAATTTACGCTGGCTATAGGATATGGATACAATATTTATTTGGTCTTTTTATAGACTGATTTAGACTCCCCTTATTTTTTTGATGCACTACGCCCCTGGAACTTGCATAGCAATACCAATAGTGCAGTAGAGCCACCAAACAGATTTCGCGGAATGGGTGGCATCAATCCCCATTATTGGCAAAAGTATATCTAAGTGAGAGAAGAGACGTAGCCATGATTACTTTCTAGGAGCCCATTTTCAAGAACTTCTATTTTTTGCTGTAAGCGAAAAATGTTTAGTATTGGTGGGCAGTGGCTATTAAATTGAAAACAAAATTATTAATAAACTCAAGTATTCGTAATTGTAAGTCATAGTATTACAAGGAAACTATATACCATAGTTCCAGCAGAAATGAAATATCCGTCAACAGTCACGTCCTTTAGCGTCACTCGAGGAAGTGCAAGAGGAACCAAAGTTTTCCATCTCATCAGTTCAAGAATCGTCGCCTCTGCATAAGGAAGGTTGCGTTGGTCGTCCATCGTTGGGAACCTGCTTCGTTCAACAACTGCATCAATATCTGCTCTCAATCTCTCCTGAACAACTGGGTGATTGGCCAGAGCAACCAAAGACCACAAAAGAGTGGATATTGTTGTATCGGTTCCAGCGGCAACCAGGTCACGAAGAGTCCACAGCAGTTGTTCTTCGTCTATCGCACCGCCCTCTTTTTCGAGATATCTCGTCACAAAACAATCCTCTGCTCCGGATTCTTTGCATCTTTCGATTTCCTCTGCGAGAATTTTGCTGATTTTCCCTGACTGTCCTTTGTATGTCAGGATCTTTTCTCTGAAGCGCGGCAGAAAGCGAATAGCGGAACTTAATTCGAATGCCGGGTCTAAAGTTTGCATTAGACGTTCCAGTTGGACGTACAAATCGCCAATACCATCTTGATATTCGCGTCTCTTTCCAAACAGGATGTTATTGATGACGTTAGTCGCAACCATTGATACCGTTTCTCTTGGTGCAAACGTCTGGCCATTTTTCTTTCGAACGCAGTCTACCATAGCCTCGACTTCTGTTAGAATTCTCTCTTCCATTCGATTCTTAACTCCAAATCCAAATTCTTTCAAGATGGAAAGACACATCGGATGCAGTCTTTTTCATTCATCATCGGTGCTCTTGAATGATAAGCCTAAAATGAAGAGAAAACTTTTTTAAATGGAGTTAGTTGTGCTTAAATCGTCAATTTGAAATTTCTTGTTGCAATGACCCACGCTTCAATAGTCTCCAAATCATTAGCGTGGATATGAGGGCACACAGGAAGCATAGCGCTCCTATTTCAGATTAGTGCAAAACCGAACAAAATGTTTTAGTGCGTGTACACTGGATGCGAAGAATCTCGATATGCCGCCATATAGTGTAGAAATGTGCTCTAGATCAGTGTTTCCCCAAACTGTGGTCGCGACCCAAAAATGGTTCGCAGGGGTTCAGTTCAATGGTTCGCGAAGTAGCGCGAATTTAGATCCAAAAGTGTCATGTTCTAACCATTACCACAATGTCACAGGCAGGGTTATATCTAGGATTATCAATTGTGAAGGGGTTGTTGATATATTCTGGGGTACCATCCTCCCTTATGGCGAGCGATAGCATCTTAGTTGCATCATAATTAGGGTGTTGCTCTCAGATTGGGGATGGGGTGTTGAGGGTGTTAGGGTAAGTAAAAATATATCTGGTCACAGGCCTTGAAAGCTGCAAGTATGCTTAGGTCTTAAGAAATTTATATGACTGCAATCCTCCATACACGGCTTATATTAAAATGATTTTTGTTTTATCCAGTTTTAGTCGACAGTAAGTTTTCAGGGTCGCGGCATGTTACAAAGCCGCTGAAGTGGTCGCAGTTCCAAGCAGTTTAGGAAACCCTGGCCTAGTAGTACTTTTAATTTTAGGAATTTATCTTATTTCTCAATAACGCAAGAAAAGCGTATTCCGACCATTTTGCTCTGAAACTCAACTGACAATAGGGAATCTAAGGTCATGTTTTTCATAAACCTAGCGGTTAAGCGATTTTGCCATATTCATAGGATTTTTAAGACGCGTAATAAAGGTATGTTCCTAGCAAAAAGTGCAAGAGATAATTTTAAGAGCTTCAATATCTACTTCGCTCCTTTAGCCTTATTTGGCAAAATTTGAATAATTCTGATGAATATATTTACCGCATTTTAATTCGAATTGAACCAGAGCTTTTGCTTTGCCATTTATTCAAAACTCAGAAGATTGCTTTCAAATAACGTTCGCCAGATGGCCTAATGCTCTTTTATAATATATTACATCCTATGATTAGGTCGCGGAAAGTTACAAAACCGCTGAAGTGGGTCGCGGTTCAAAAATGTTTGGGAAACTCTGCTCTAGATCTCAAGTTTTGAATTTTTAGGCCTATATTGCCTAGATTTTACTTTAAAAATCCAAACGCGTGGGGAGCTCGAGATGCGCCCCAAACCCTCTAATCGGAGCTGGAAATGTCAGTCTCAGTAAGTTCTGATGCCAACCCCTATTCCTATTCCGGGCGCCCAGCTACGCCAGTGAGATGTTGTAAGTACGACTCTCGGACCAAATGGGATGTATACTGTACTTGTGCTCTTTATTGGCGCTCCTGCTGTTCGTCGCCTCGGTGGCTCCCTCTGGCGAGCGTCCGCTCCGAATCCGGGGCATGACACACCGGCCCGGGTTCAAAATCCGAGAGGTCGGAAATTCTATTGAAGCTTACATGTATCTGCGAATAACTTCCCCCGGCACCTAATGTGGTATGCGAAATGTGTCAAGTTGTGATGTGCTTTTAAATGTTTTCGACAATACCTCATTAAAGACGTTGTATCTGTTTACCAAGTATAGGCGTTGTAATAAGTACCTGACAATGCAGCAGGACACAACCATCATCACACAGGGAAACATAGGCCTGCACTGTATAGGACAGCACAGAAAGAGATTGAGTGTTGCAAAATGGCGCTTGAGAAAAAGCCAATGAGCAGGGGCGTCGATGGAATTATCCTGATTTACTTTACATTATGGCCTACTTACATTACTCTTTTAACCCCGAATACACCAATGGCTCTCTGACAGGCTTACTTAAAAATTCCATCTGCTTGAACAAAATATTTCTTTTATTGATTACATATCTCATCAGCCTGTGTTATAAATGAACAGTGCGTGGCGAAGACAACGTGCTACCGCACAAGAAATCCATTAAAATCATTCCATGGTTTATTTTTTCAGTTAATGGTCGCGAATATATATTCGCTTCAAAAACTTGCAAAAACGCATGGGCTTGCAAACGACTCTTTTCTAAGATATTAAATATCTCCAATTTGACTTAATTTTTCCCACCGAAATGAAGGTATTTTAAACAAGCCACTTATACGTTAGTTTAGCCAAAATCCAAGAAATCGTAGCAACTCTTTTACCGCATGTTACGGATTCTTCAAATTAAAATGTTAATTTTAAATACATTTACTAAACCTTGTTGTCAAATTTGACCGATATAAAACGCAGTTCTGCACAGACATGTGTGAGAGTGGCGCCATCTGGCGAACAATAAAGAGATTAAACGAACTTTTGAAAACAAATGAACAAGCTGTCAGGCCCGCCGAGAGAAATTCCGGGCCCTGTGCAGAAGGGCCGACGGGCCTCTGATAAGTCTTACAATTGCTGATGACCTTTTTACTTGTCATTGATTTTATTTTACAGAAACGCTGTTGCAACTTTCCAAAACTAGTGATGACCTTTCTCCCCTGCTTGTCGCCGTTTTTCACGCTGTTTTTGATGTCCTGGGTTTCCGGCCCCTTTTACTCGTCCGGCCCCATGTGCATATAACATTTCGACTTCCTTTTTGTTTTATTACTCTTAATAATACATCTTGATCATCGGCCCGGCCCCCTCCAGACCGCACGGGCTTTGTGCCTTTGTTCCCTGCCCCCTCTCGGCGGTCCTGTTAATAAGTGGGTTAAAAATCGACTAACATTGTGTACGTAATTAATGGACAGCCCTAATACGTCTTTGAATACGCCACATAATTAACCAGATCGTATTGAATCACCTTTACTGTGACGATTTGCAAGCGAGTCGATGTATAACGGCAATCTTCCAGAGAAGATGGAAAGGTGGTTGATGCACGCTTCCTCGATCAGATCTTTGCTGTTCAGGACGACGATTTTTCTTTAAAAGAATGAGAATCATAATATAAGGCTTATTCAGTTTAAATGTTAAACGGTCATGTCCCAGCCGGAATATGAAGTTACAGCAGTCCTTTTTGTAAACAAAAATATTTTCCCGAACGCAGTAGTCGGCAGTCAGTTGTCAACGCGTCGTAGCGGCCGTACAATTCTTTCTTCTTCTTCTTCTTCTTCTTCTTCTTCTTCTTCTTCTTCTTCTTCTTCTTCTTCTTCTTCTTTTTATTTCCTTCCGTCTTTCCCTATTGGGTTGGACGATGGGTCTGAACGAGTTCCTTCCACTTCTGTCTGTCTCTTGCTGTTCTGGTCATTTGGATGAAGTTCATTTGCATTTCTTCTGCATCCTCTTTTAAGTTTCTATCCATGTTTTTCTTCGTTTTCCTTTTCTCCTTTTCCCTTCAACGTAGTTGTATAGTGCTTTCTTTGGTAGTCTGTCTTCCTTCATTCTTTCAACATGACCAAACCATTTCAGTCTTCAGGCCGTACAATTAGCCTATTGTAATTGTTTGGACCATCAATAGAAATAAAATGTAGGCCTATGATAAGAAATTTGAAAAAGAGACGACAATTAGATATAGTTCAAAGTTTCAAACGTTCTATTTCTTAGCTTAATGTTGCAATTAAAAAAATTAAAACTGTCTTCGCTAAGTAAGTAAAATCTCGTAAATTTATATAGCGCTTTGGAAAGTAGTACAGTTGTAGCTGCTTATTCTTATGGGCTAATTACGGATGGAATGAAAGCACTAAGTTTCCATCGGTTATATATCTTTGAATATCATAATCGTAAGTATATCGCAGGGTCGGGCAATGTTCAGATTTTCCGGCCGTTCAGCCTCGTTCCGTCACAAAAACAGCCTGAGATAAACAGTATTAATAACGTAATTGTTACAAATGAACGTATTTAGGCTAAAATATTGATTTCCTTTATTTATTTTCATGATTATTGCAAAGGCATTTAAAAGTCTAGTACACGGGTATAGGCCTATAGAAGCCGTGAGGATGCCAGAACAGAAGCGGCAAGAATAAAATTAGGAATATCAACGATGCTTTTGAAGCAGCAAACGGCATCATGTTCCGGTGTTTATTCTAGCCCCCTTGACATTTGGGGGAGTTTGAAATGTTTGGGGACAAGTTCTGAGTCTCCAAAACTCTCAACAAGCAAAAAGGGTTTTCTCCTTCAAAAATGTGGTGACAAGCAAAAAAGGTTATCTACCTAAAAAGGTCTCTTTCCTAATATTTCTTACCCTTTTACCCTTTTCAAATGCCCAGACAAACAAATATGTTGTGATCCTTACATTTTTCCCTCTCCGAAAAATTAAATACCCCCTTCGTCACACTTTTTTGGGAAATTTCCAGCCCCCATACAACATATAAAAAAATTGTGGGGATTTTTTACTTTGGGGTGGGGGAATTCCCCCCTAAGAAGGCCTAGAATAAACACTGATCGTGTTCATTGTCGCGATGTATTGCCATTCATTAGTTTTAATTTCCGTTGATATTTCTAAGATATTTATCATGAAGTCTACAAGCCTCTGGTTAAGTGTACTGTAAACCTGCCTATTTCTGACCAAGATAAGTAATTCTAGCTATCAGAATGTTTAAATGCGCATTGCGCATACAATTATTATAGACAATACAACATACTAGGCCTACCTTGACGCAGCCATGAATGTGAACATCGGACCAAATTTGTATGAGGAGCTTAAAAAGAATTCCGAGATGTTGTTCAGACCTCGTAGAAAAGGCAAAGATCCAACGAGCGGCAGAGAAGGAAAGGAAGGAGGGTAATGATGCTTGGCTTTTCCGTTACTTCTCCACCAATACACGAAGCCAAACGAAGCCAGAAAAGCTGCGATGAGTAGATACTCGTTAACGACATCCATTTTTCGAATCAGTTGCAAACGCCAGAGCCAGGTATTTAGATTCGACCGAACTACAGTAATAGCCCTATATTGAAAAGCAGAAACTGTACTCAGCTGTTCGAACTAGACAAGTAAACAGATTAATGACTGCAAAGAAAGTGGCCTTCGAGACTTGGTCTAAATCTAAATGCATGAGCGGCAAATGTAGCGAAATTTTAAAAATTTTTATCTGTCTACAATGTGGCATTTATAAAACATCCCGTTAGTGGCTTATGGTGCGAAAGGGAACATCAAAGGCGACGCTGAGAGTTGTGTAGGACTTCAGTCGAATCAAGGAAGCCTGGATAAATACTAATATATATATATATATATATTTATTTATTTAGTTAGTATATATATAATTATATATATGTATATATATAATATTTATCCAGGCTTCCTTGGGTCGAATGGACGGCACCAGGGCAGAGGGTGCCAAGAGCGGCGAACGCAGGGGCAAAGTTTAATTTGGATGCTCCGTCACCTCGGTTAGGTATTAACGAGCAAAGAAAAAGATGGCGTAGACAATAATTTTGACGTCCTTATTTTGTATGGATGTCCGAAGACAAATCGATATTTATATAATGTGTAAGGGTTTTCATGTAAAAAAAGGGTTGAAAAGAAAAAGGTCGCCGAGTCAATGTGGATGCTCCTATTCGAAAGATGTCCGGGCATGGGCGCAAACCTGGTCAGAAAAATGGTCGTGTCCTAATTTTTCTCAGGTGGTGACCTTTTTTGCCTTTGTTTTACTTAAAATTGCTTAAGTGTGGTGATGATGATCTTTTTTGGCTTCTTTGCCTTTTAACAATAAAATAAACCATGGCTTTTGTTATTTCATAGCCAAAAACACCCGTGTCCACACCTATAGGGACACGACCTTCCCCAAAAACACCCGTGTCAGGACACGAGGGACAACGCCATGTTTGCACCCCAGTGTCCGGGGGCCACCGCCCCACCCTCTTCGCCCCCTTCCGCCGCCAATGAGTACATTCAGAGTAACGAATATTCATTTCTAACGATATTTGCCATCTCTACATTATTTCATTAATTATCTTTCATTTCAATTATGCAAATATTTAAAAATATTTGCTTATAAAAATATAGTCTTCTATTGTCGTTACTAGAGCATTCACAAATCTAGCCGGAAATCCTTATGCGTTACAAATTCACGAAATAATGGTATGCCAAAAGCAGCTCTTTTTGTCGCGATACTTAGAATCAAGAGAGATCACGGTCACATATCTGGATCAGCTGGCTTTTTATACAATTTTAAAATAAATGAGATGCAGTTTTAAATCTTATAGAGGCTTCGGGACTACATTCCAATCTCATAAACACTGCGGATGTATAGAACAATGGCCATCTGGCGAACTAAGAGAAACAATTTTACGAACTTTAGTTACTGTACACTGTACAGAACGTAGATAACGTAGATATTGCGCATTGGCTAAACTAGAATTGATTATTTTTTTGATTTAAATTTAGTTATTGTGAACATTGACGAATATTCACTCTAAAAACAGGTTTCTATATTGTAGCCAATCTGCTAGTTGTGTTACCAAGTGTGTGTGTGTGTGTGTGTGTGTGTGTATGGGTGTTGTGTCGTGTTTGTTTAGAGAGAGGCTTCCGTATCAAAGACGATGGGCGTCTGTGTGTGTGTGTTTGTAAGTGTGTTTGGCTCCTCCTTTCTCAACCAGGGTAGAAAACAGTGGCGGCCCGTGGGTCTAAGAAGTGGGGGTTGCAATGTTGGTGAGAAAAAATTTCACCCTTAAAATTAGGCTGGGAAATTGGGAATTTATATTCTTAGAATTTCCCGCTACAGATTCACTTTTTTAGTTTTACTTAATCTCAGTGGCGGCTCCACAGAGGGGGGCCCAGGGTGGGGCCCGTGTCCCCTATTGAGTGCCTGCCCCCCAGTGGCCCTCCCTGTTGGGACCCTATAGGGGCCTACTTAATACTACATACCTAACCACAAATGGTTGGCCCCGTGCTTAGAAGTTGCCACCCTACGGACCCTCACTTGCCAAATCCTGGAGCCGCCACTGTCTACAGGATTCGAAATAGAGCACTCCCAGCCATTTCATACTACACACTAACGCCATTGACTGTACGAGAACGAGGGCCATCAACTAAATGAAAGTCCTGCCGAATATCTTGTGGGTTGGCTCGTTGGGCGATCGAGGGAAGAGCCGCGTATTAAAATCTCTGGTTCATTATACAACAGGTTTTATATTATAAACAAAAATAAATAAATTTTATAATTAATTCACTGTGTTAGAGTAGCCTATTGAAGGCCTGTTGAATAGAAGGTATCTAGGCCCTAGATATATATAAATCTAATCGATTTGAAGAAATTCTCTGACAAAATTCACATTTTCCTCTTGTCCCATCTTCACTGCTTTAAACTTTGCAAGAATATTCAATAATATCTTTCTCAATTCCGATCTACAGGGTTCGAAATAGAGCACTCCCAGCCATTTCATACTACACACTATGACGCCATTGACTGTACGAGAACGAGGGACATCAACTAAATGAAAGTCCGCCCGAATATTTTGTGGATAGGTCGATAGTAGGTCGATCGAAGGAAGAGCCGCGTATTAAGATATCTGGTTCATTATAATCTGGGGTACGTTGCCGTTACTTTCCCCAGCAGACCCCTCTTCTAACTTCCCGCCCTCTCTTCTAATTTGCTGCCTGTGGCAAGGTCTACAGCAACACACACACACACACACACACACACACATCTGTTGCATCGTGAACTGTAAACTTTCCTAATTATTTTTATTTTTAATGTTGATCCGTTGTGTTTGAAGTTATCTTGTTGATTCTTCCTCGTTTCATGAGTTCATTTAGTAGTACAGTCGCCAGTACTGTATTGCATTAGCGTCGCCACGGGAGGGGGGGCAACTGCCCCCAACCTGCCCCAGACCACCTACCAGATTCGCGCAAATCCGGTGAGAAAGTTTTTGTGGAGGGGTGGGGTGGATAAGGAATCTGACACGCCAGTCCCCTTCCCCCCAACAAAAAATTCCTGGCGACGCCACTGCTGTATTGTAACCTGTGTAGCCTTCAGTGTTGCGCGGTAACGAAGTAAAAGTAACGCGTTACATTACTTAAGTACAATTCTGAGTACTTCGTACTGTAACGAAGTACACAACTTACCCAGTACTTTTTACTTGTAACGAAGTAAGTTTTTATTCAAATATTAGTACTTTTACTTCGTTACATTATGTCTTTCACGTTTCGTTACAAGTAAAATTTCTCATCGCCAAATTTCGATACATTTACTGGAGTAGGCTATCTGTTAATTCTTCACAACTTCCCGTGTTTAGTCGTACAGGGTTGACAATGACCAACAAACGTACACGCATGACTGACAGATTGTTTGAAAACTTGATCTTTCTTAGACCTATATTCAAGCACAGAGCCGCAGTTAGAGCAGTCGGCGCCCGGCCGGGCAAGGTATAAATTCTGCGCCCCTAAATTCCGGTGATGGCCTTTTTTGCTTACCCGAGTTTTCACGGCAACGTACAACATACACATTTTTAACCTGTGACAGTCTGAAAACCGGCGATGACCTTTTTTACTTATCAACATTATTTTCACGCCGGAGGAAAGTGGTATGAAAAATTAAGGACTTAGTGTGAAAATTGCGCCTTCGAGGACGGCGCCCGGGACAGCTTGACCCTGCCCCCTAGCTACGGCTTTGTGAAACCAGCATTTTGTGCTAATGCAGTTAATGGTGTAAATGTGTACGTGTTGACTGCTGAGGCTTCTGCATGTTGCTTAAAAGTAGTAATAAAAATGTGATTTGGCATGATAATGTGGAGTTGTTGATGATTCCGTCTGTCACGGTACTTTTTACTTTTTACTTTAAAAGTAACTTTTTGAGGAGTACTTTTTTACTTTTACTTGAGTAACTATTTTTATAGGTACTTTTTACTTTTACTTAAGTAAAAAAATGACATAATACTTGTACTTTTACTTGAGTACTCAAACTCAGTACTTCATACAACACTGGTAGCCTTTGCAGATAATATTGCAACAAAACTTCTTCCCACAATATTATTCAGGACTTCGATATCTCTGAACTCGCCAGATGGCCACTGTCACATATCCTGCATAGAATAGGATTGTTTCTGAAAATTAAAAATGGTCCTAAGCTGTCATGGTTTCACAAAACGAATTTAAAGACTACATCCAATCATAAGAAAGCTCGTGTAAGAAATTAAAGTAGCCATGATGCCTTGGTTTTCATTTTAATTAAAAGATTATCTCTATATAGTGATACCTTTATTTCAGCGTTTAATATAATATACATATTTATTAGATTTCTACGACATTGCTTAATATATCACTCTATCACAATATATAAACGTGTTTTTAGAGCGAATATTCGTCAATATTCGCAATAATCAAAAAAGAATAATCAATTCTAGTATACCTAAGGCTCAGTGTATATGTTATCTCGTCTTCATCTTCACTAACTGCGTGTCCACAACATAGTCAAATGTTAATCCGTTGTATTTGAAGATATCTTGTTGATTCTTCCTCGTTTCATGAGTTCATTTAGTGGTACAGTCGCTAGTAAAAAATCGAGGGCCTGTATCAAGAAAGAAAAACTTTATATCAAATTTATCAGATCTCAAACATCGGAATCAACATTTCAATATACCAAATATAGAAATATCCTTAATGCTGCCCTCCAAAATGCTAAAAGAGATCACTATCATAATATTATTGACAGAGGCTAAATTTGATATGAAATGCACCTGGAAAGTTCTAAAAAAATTGCTCAACCAAGATCAGGGTAGAAACCTACCTCAATACTTCATAATATTACAGACCCACTCACTATCGTTACTAAATTCAATGAATATTTTACCAATATAGGTCCCTCCTTAGCAAAAGAAATTCATACCCAGCCTGGTCAAAATACACGCACATGTATATCTTAGACATACAGACCCAAATAGCTTTTTTCTCAATCCGACAACTCCGGGTGAAATCATTACTGTTACTAGGAACCTTAAATCTAAGTCCAGCTATGGGTTAGATAACATACCTATGAAAGTTCTCAAACCAATTATTCCTGATTTGGCTAACACCCTATCTTCCCTATTTAGGGCCTAACTTATCCTTCTCAGCTGGCATCTTTCCCTCATACATGAAAATTGTTAAGGTCATTCCTATATTTTAAAATGTAGATCCTCATTTAATAAACAATTATAGACCAATTTCCATGCTTCCTGCCCTCTCCAAAATCTTAGAAAAATTTGCTTGCAATAGACTCAACAACTTTTTAGCGAAGCATGACATATTATACCATAACCAGTTCGGTTTCCGTAATAATCACGATACTTCTCTTGCCGTAACTGAACTCATTGATAAAATATCTGCTGCCATGGATACTAATTACTTATACAAAGAGGGGATTTGATAGAAACATACAAAATAATGACTGGGAAAGTAGATGTGCCATATGATCGATTCTTTACATTGGCACACTATAGCAGCACAAGAGGCCACAAGTGCAAAATGTTTAAGCAGAGGGTTGGTCCAAGAAAGAAAAACTTTTTTAGTGCAAGGGTTGTGGACAAATGGAACAGTTTGGACGAGGTGGGAGTGACAGTTGAAACAGTGAACGGATTCAAAGGCTATCTAGATAAACTAGGTTATTGAATGCAGATGGTTACATCAGTGGTTTTCACACAGGCTTACTTAGCCTCCTAAACCACTTAAAATCACATTATTATTATATTATTACTATAGACTTATTAGAATATCCAATTTGCTTGCATATTTATAAGAGGTACTGTAGTTCTCAGACATAGTTCAATTACTTGACTCTAAACATGGTGTCTGGTTTGTAGGATATTGTTCCTTTTTTGGTGAAATGTTGGCTCGTACTGAAATGGTTCTCATCTTGGCCGGCGTAAGTAAGTAAGTAAAGTAAGTAAGTAAAATCTCGTAGATTTCTATAGCGCCTTGGAAAGCAGCACAACGGTAGCTGCTTATTCTTAGGCGCAGCGCAGTACAACGATTCGACGTTCAGCCACCAGAGGGACAAGAGAAGATTTGCGATAAAAAGCGAAACTACCAGTTACAATGACTACGAATCCTGAACCAGTTTTGGTTCGACTTATCTATCGCGAGTAAAAGCAGGCATTTCCAGCAATAGGACTCCAAATTCATACATGAAACAATACCATGCAGCATTACTTGCACATTTTATGAACGAGCTACAGAAGCTGGTAGTTCAGATTGTTGAAATATTAAACAAATTTTCAGGTTTAAATGTTAATGATTTTATTATTTTATTGTAAGAGAAAACCTATGCTACTCCTAGTCGGAAATCGCAGTGGAATTGAAAACTTTAAAATGAACTCTATGCTGAAAAGATTGTAACTATTCAAACAAAATTGGAGAGTATGCCTATATTTTGATTATCGATACAAAGAATAATTTGTAAGCTAAATTGATTTATCTATACTAGAAGCCAACTCTAACTTTGAATTACTTCATTTGTATACTCTTCTATACTCTTCTGAATATCCGAACCGTTAGTAGCTTTAGCTTAAAGTTATCACGGAATCCTATACAGCGACATGGGCAATCTTATACATTGTGTAAAAGTAAAACTTGAACCTCTGTTTGACATTTAATATCTCGGCCGCATGTGTAGTGATTTCAATACAATTTATATGCCATATACCTGGGAATGTTTCTGATGTAGGCCTAACTGCCAAATGCCATGCTGATATCATTAGTAGTTGCTGAAATATGGCCAAAAAACTAAAGAGACCAACATCTTAAAATTGGAAAATATCACGCTGGATGGACAAGAAAACGAATGATGAAGTACTACAGATGGTGGACGAACAAAGATCGTTAATCAGCACCGTCAAAAAAGAACAGAGGAACTGGATTGGACACGTAATAAGGGGAGAATCATTACTCAGAACAGTAATCGAGGGATGTATATCAGGAAGAAAGACAAAAGGAAGACCAAGGAGGATGCTATTGGACTGGGTGATGAAAACTGATGCACAGCCTCACAAACCTATGCAGAAACCAAAGAAGAAGCAAGATGCAGAAAGGAATGGAAGCAATGGAGCCCTGAACCTGTATCAGGACACAGAACATGATGATAGAACTTGTAAAAAAATTAATTTAATTTGCAATAACTCAAGGAAAGCGTATTCCGACCATTTTGCTCTAAAACTCCAATAACAATAGAGAATCTTTAAAATAAAATAAAAATCGAAGTTTAGAAAATCTGACCTGATGGTCAAGCGATTTTGCCATACTCATAGGATTTCTAAGACGCGTAAAAAAGGTATGTGCCTGGCAGAATTTTTGAAAAATAATTTTCAAGAAATTTCAATAATTATCGATTTCCCTCCTTTTATCCTATTCAACTAAAATATAAATAACTAGGTGTTTACCCGTCAAAAATGACGGGGGAGATTGGCTGTTTTACCACCCGATTTTGCGCAAATGCAAGACGATTTTGCGCAATTAATTTCCCTAACTCGCCGCCTTTTCCTTCAACCGAGTTTTTTTTGCAAAAGATCATAATTACGCCCATTCGCGTGAATTTTCTGAAACAGATAGTCAAGGAAGGTGTACTGATTTGGCAGTGTCGAACGACATGCAGTGCTTGATTCTCTTGTTTGCTGTGCTGCTTTTGCACGCCAAGCAACAGCCTGCCACTCATTCTCACTTGATTGTCGCAAACCTCATGAACGCTGGACTTTTTTTGCACGGAGGGTTAGAAAGAGGAATAAAAAGGCTAAACAATGGTGCAAACCTAATCTTCTTAGCTCTTATATAGCCTGAGATATAGCAAATTCAAAAAAATGGAAACTTTCTCAGAATTCAAAACTTTCGCGTAATTCACCGATAATACTTATGTTCAAACATTGGGGTCATCGGGTTAGAATTGATAGATCTTTGCCAAACGTCAACCGATTTTCAAACTTTTTGGTTTATTTTGTTCCTCTGACATTTCTTTTACAAACTTTGCCGCTGGCGATTGGGAGAGGTTTGGGGAGTGGGAAGGGGATGAGGATGGGGGAGGAAGGGGTTGGGAGAGGAAGGGTAACGGGGTTTGGGGCCTGTGGGGTATGGTGGGGCGGGTATGGGTTGGGGCCTGGTCGGGGATGTGTTGGGCTGGTGCGATTGGGAGAGGGAAGAGGGTTGGGAGAGGAATGGGAACGGGGTTTGGGGCCTGTGGGGTAGGGCGGGCGGGCGGGTATGGGTTGGGGCCTGCGGCTAGGCGGGATGTGTTGGGACCAGGGCGATTGGAAGAGGGATGGGGAGAGGGAAGGGGGTTTGGGAGAGGGATGGGGAGAGGGAAGGGGGATTGTGAGAGGGATGGGAGAGAGAAGGGAAAGGGTGATTGGGGCCGGGGCGGGAATGGGTTGGGGCCTGGGTGATTTGGAGAGGGATGGGGTGAGGGATGGGGGACGGGGGACGGGGGTTTAAGCTGCAATTAAGACGCTTCGTTAAACGCTCCGTTGATTATAATACATTTTTGATTAAACAATATTTGGTTGTCAATGACAACAGCGTCTTGCAATACCCGCCGTGTTGCCGTCGGACGGACATCGAGAATTATATATATAGATTCTACATAATATATTTCGCATATTTTCATTCGAATTGAACCAGAGCTTTTATTTTGCGATTTATTCAAAGCGTAGAATATTTTTTCACATAACGTTCGCCAGATGGCATAATGCATTCTTCTAATATTACATGCCATGATTAGAGTCGCGGCACGTTACAAAACTGCTGAAGTGGATCGCGGTTCCAAAATGTTTGGAAAAGTAAGTAAGTAAAACAAAATGTCTATAGCGTCTATAGCGCTGCGCGAAAGTTTGGCGCCGTTGTCACCAGCTTATTCGTGAGCTCTAAATCTGAGTAGAAATTGTAGAATCCACAGTTCGTAATCCGCAGTCCGTGGTGGTCTAGGTTCTAGGCTAGATCCAGGTATAGGCAGTCTGATTTAGACTGCTTAATAATACAATTTAAGATGTGGTTTTTTTTCCAAAGACACGATATTATTTATAGTGGAATTATAGTCAAAATTTGCATTGCACTAGACCGGAAGTGACGTTTGTTCTGTAGTTTGGTAGCTTGCAAGAAAATGCCGGACAGATGCATGCACAGGAGGCGGAAGATGGCAGAGTGGGTTACGTGCTGGAGCGTCATGCTGACGGAGCGGGTTCAAGCCCCGTTAGTACCACTTGTGGCTTTCACAGAGGCAGTAATGCCTCCTAAGCCAGTGATGGACACAAATTTTTATCCGAGGGCCGCAAAAGTGTCTGCGATGAAAGCCTAGGGCCGCACACAATTTTCAGCATTTAGAGTTAAATTTTAAGCAGTTTGAAAAACGACTTTACCATAATGCATAAGTCAAGACTGTCAAGTCGAAAAAAGTCAGTAAATATTAAAAGCATTAGGCCTATTTGTAGTAATGATCAGTTACCAAAGTGTAAATCCAATTTGAATGCCGAATTTTCCATTAAGGTGTTTTGTCAAATGTTTCATATGTCTTAGAGGGCCGCACATTAATGTAGTATATCTCGATGTCGGGGGCCGCACAAAAGGGCTTCGAGGGCCGCATGTGACCCGCGGGCCGCACTTTGTCCATCCCTGTCCTAAGTCACTTTAATTTTTTAAATCATGCTAAGTAAGTTAAGTCCACAACATAGTCAAATGTTAATCCGTTGTATTTGAAGTTATCTTGCTGATTCTTCCTCGTTTCAAGAGTTTATTTAATATTACAGTCGCTAGTAAAAATCGAGGTGTCAAAGAGCTTTGGGGCTGTAAATTAATTACGTCAACAATTTAGGGGTAGGGAGTTTGAAAAAGTTTGACAGTTGTTGACAGGGGAGGGGGCAAGAGAAGTTGACGTCAACAATTTCACCTTTTTCAAATAATCAAAAATAGGAAATTTTATGAAATACTATTTATTACAATGGAAAAAATCATGGCAAAAAGGTCATCACCACCACATTTTGACATTCGATGAGAAAAAAGGTTAAAAATGGTCATCACCGCCCAAAATGATAACCTTGCTATTGGGACCTGTCATTGATTGGGGGGGAGTCAAAAGTTTTGACGTAATTATGGGGCTAAGTGAAAGTTGACAGTTGTTGACAAGGGGGAAGGGGGTCAAACATTGCCCAAAAATTGTTGCCATAATTAATGGACAGCCACTTTCCACGAACTGTACACACCACAAACGAAATGGTCAACCGACGCGCTGGGGAGTGTCAAAAATCACAGAGCAAACATTGCGGAACTCTGGCTTATTCCCGCGTTGAAAACTTGCTTAAAACAAAGACAGTTGGCGCCAGTTCGTGGAAACAGCAACGCTCCAGGGAGGGACATGCTGATGATGATGATGATGATGATGATGATGATGATGATGATGATGATGATGATGATGATAGTACTGTATTGTAACCTGTGTAGCCTTTGCAGATAATATTGCAATAAAACTTCTTCCTCTCAATACTCAGGACTTCGATATCCCTAAGCTCGCCAGATGGCCACTGTCACATATCCTGCACAGAATACGATTGTTTATGAAAATTATATATGATCCTAAGCTGTTATAGTTTTACAAAACGAATTTAAAAGCTAAAGTTAAAACCGAAATAAAGCTCGTGTAAGGAATTACGGTAGCCATGATGCCTTGATTTTCATTTGAATTGAAATATCATCTGTATTTAGTGATACCTTTATTTCAGCGCTTAATTATATCCATATTTATTCGATTTTTCGTGCTACATGTTAACATTTTACCATTACAATATATATAAACCTGTTTTTAGAGCGAATATTCGTCAATATTCGCAATAATCGAAAAAAAGAATAATTTAATTCTAGTCTACCTCAGGCTCAGTGTCTCTGTATTCTCGTCTTCCTCTTCACCATCTGTGTTTCCACAACATAGTGTTGATGCTGGTGGTAATTATTATTTATTATTCTTTAAAACGAAAAATTATCAATAAACTGATTAGGGTGGAATATCGTACAAATCGCATATAGGGTTGCCAGATGCATGGGTAGCCAAAGGAGGACAGAGCCAGACGAAAACGAGGACAGAGGAGGACATTGTATACATGAAACCAGCTGTGTAGTGGTCGTCCATAAATTACGTAACGCGGTTAGAGGGGGTCCGGCCATTTGTTACGAAGTGTGACAACGGGGAGTCCGGAAATGTTACGTAACGCAAAAAATTTAAGTGACCGTTTTTGGCTTGTCAGAGATTTTGAAGAGGAAAAAACAAGGAAGACCTCTGTTTTGCTTGTCAGGGTTTATCGAGAGGAAAAATACAAGGATATGAACTTTTTTGCTTGTCAAGACTTTTTGGAGGACGAAAATGGGGGGTCGGCCCATTGATACGTAATATTTTAGGGGTCTGACGTTTTGTTACGTCGTGTTACGTAGGGAGGGGGGTCAACAAGTGCCAAAATCGCGTTACGTAATTTATGTACGGCCCCAGGTCATCGAGTTGTATGACTGATGATGACTAGCCGTTTACTGTTTACAGTCTCTGCGTTTGCTACTGGAAATTAAATTAACATTTTGACCAAATGACCATAGACTATTGCATAGACACTAGAGATAGAATGACGAGAGTCGAGTATTTTGGGACTTTGGACAATAGATATTGATATTATTAAAACGCTAGTTTAATATCGATTATTGGGTAAACTGAGATAACGGACTAAAACATATGAAATTCGTCAATACCGCGAAAACGAAAATTGATAGCATACAAAAGCTCAAAAAGGAGGACATTTTACAATTTGTAGCTTTGCCGAGAGGACGGAGGACACGGACCTAAAAAGGAGGACATGTCCTCCTTTTGGAGGACGTCTGGCAACCCTATACAAGTACACTAGGACCAGTAGCGTGTAGAGGGGCGGGTGGAACGCTGGACCCGGGCGCAGACCGAGAGGGGGCGTAAAAATTGACTTTTGGCTCCTCAACAACTTTCTGCTACATTTTGCTCCTGCTGTTCAGCATTCTCGGCTTACCAGATACCCAACTGAGCAGTTTGCAGATGGTTCTCAATGCTTCTGCCCAAATGATCTACGGTGCCAGACGGGGCGAGCACGTCACCCCCTTACTCAAGGACAAGCTGCACTGGCTGCGCATCATCTCCTTACCGGAAACAAATTTCGAAGCCCCCGCCACCTCTCCCCACGGGGACATCTGTACCCCACCCTTAGATCGCCTCTGAGTTAAAGTTTCTATACTGTTTCTGCTTTCAAAAGGTCTAGATTTAACGATGGGGTGAGCGAAACCAGGCTATTGCCCAGGAATTTGCGTTCGGAGAGGGATGGCATGAATGCAGGGGTGTAAATGTCCAGTGCTTAATCTAGACTCCTTAACCCCTTAACCGTGTATTTAACTGTTACTCAATGTAAAATGGACGGATATATCCGGGATACCCAGTTAAGGGGTTAATTGGACCCGGGGGCAATTGTATTGGACCCAGAGGTGGTGGTGACGGCCCGGCGCGGTTCGATGCTTTGTCCCCGGAAAACAGAAAAATACAAATGAAAAATATGATTTCCGTTGTCATCTCTTCCGTTTTCATACGGTCCATTCTGAGCTTTGTGGAGTCAGTTATAGTGCTCAAGTGTCAATTTCCAAAGGTAAATTCCCCCTTTTAGAATTTTAAATAAATAGTTTTAACATCAGACTGTTTTGGTGATAGCCAACACCATCCCTGGGAAGAGGTGTATAGGGGCAGAGGTGTCTTGTTTAATTGCCTAATGCCGTAAAAACAAACTGTCGTTTGTCAAAGTCAAATAGTTACATTATAACCCAGTTAAATCGAAGCGCAAGGCACCCTGTTACTGTGGCTTCAATTTATCCGACGGGCTTCTGGTCGACAGGGATTGACAAGCAGCTTCGATATTAAAATCTAGATTTCGAAATGAGCGAGTTCGATGCATCAGTGTCTCGTTTGTATCTATTAACATTGTTTTGGACGGAATCGGCGCCTAAACTTTTATCTAATCGGGATTTCTATATAGACCCAAGCGACCGGATTCTACTGAAACTGGTAAGAAAATATAGCCGACAAAGATTTAGAATAAGTCCATAAATATGTTTAAAAACTAATATAAAATCTAGTGGGCGCAAACCTGGTCAGAAAAATGGTCGTGTCCTAATTATAACCTGGACAGAAAAAATGGGTGTCCTAATTTTAACCTGGTCAGAAAAATGGTCGTGTCCTAATTATAACCTGGTCAGAAAAACGGTCGTGTCGTAATATTTCTCAGGTGGTGACCTTTTTTGCCTTTTTTGACTTAGAATTGCTTAAGTGTGGTGCTGATCTTTTTTGGCTTCTTTGCCTTTTAACAATAAAATAAACCATGGCTTTTGTTATTTCATAGCCAAAAACACCCGTGTCCACACCTATAGGGACACGACCTTCCCCAAAAACACCCGTGTCAGGACACGAGGGACAACGCCATGTTTGCACCCCAGTGTCCGGGGGCCACCGCCCCACCCTCTTCGCCCCCTCCCGCCGCCAATGAGTACATTCAGAGTAACGAATATTCATTTCTAACGATATTTGCCATCTCTACATTATTTCATTAATTATCTTTCATTTCAATTATGCAAACATTTAAAAATAATTGCTTATAAAA
The DNA here is from genome assembly GCA_018105865.1 of Metaphire vulgaris. Lineage (NCBI taxonomy): Eukaryota > Metazoa > Annelida > Clitellata > Crassiclitellata > Megascolecidae > Metaphire > Metaphire vulgaris. Next base: position 10,404,524 of record CM030864.1, on the reverse strand, counting down.
ATATATTCTTCTGTTGTCGTTACTACAGCATTCACAAATCTAGCCGGAAATCCTTCTGCGTTACAAATTCACGAAATAATGGTATGCCAAAAGCAGCTCTTTTTGTCGCGATACTTAGAATCAAGAGAGATCACGGTCACATATCTGGATCAGCTGGCTTTTTATACAATATCAAAATTATATTTGAGATGCAGTTTTAAATCTTTTCGAGCAGGGGTGCACAACCCGTGGCCCGCGGGCCACTGGTGGCCCGCCGGCGATTTTTTGTGGCCCGCGGACGTTTCCAGGATTTCAATGGAAAGTGGCCCCGAAGACTTTAAAGTGGCCCCGAAAATTTTTCTGCTTTCTTATTAGCGCTACACTTTAAACCTTGTTATTAATATTTATTATTATTTTACCATTGCTGCTAAGAAATTGGCAAATTTCTGCTATCAGTTCAACAAAGCATTATAGAATTCGTCCTGTGATCTCTCTCTCTCTCTCTCTCTCTCTCTCTCTCTCTCTCTCTCTCTCACACACACACACACATCTGTGTAATATGGAATGTCATAAATAACTTGAATTGATGGTGACTTAGACACTTGGAACGAAAGACTTCTTCTGTAGCGCTATTAAACATGAAACCAAGAAAGCCGTCGGGGCCACTTTAAAGCCTTTGCGACTATTTGTAAGCACTTACTTGTGTGAACAAACATATTCTGTAATGAAATTGAACAGAGATGTTCTAAGGTTCAGATTGGGTGCTTGGTTTTGAAAGTTGCAACAAATGAACTGCCAAAAATATGAATAAGATTGTTAAAGACGTTCAGTCCCAACAACTCCATTGGCTGTAAAAAAAAAGGCGATTGACCTTTGGCTTTTAAATTTTATGAATTAATAATTAAACATGGTCATAGTATTTCTTGATTAACAAGACCTTAACCTTTAATTGTACATGTAAATTAGAGTACTAATCATTTCTATTTAATTTTTTCCTACTGGATCGATTGTATTCATCAGAAATTCTATTATTTCCATTAGTCCTGTCGAATTAAATTTTATCCATAACCATATTAAATATTGATATTAACGGTTACTGTCAACGTACCACTTCTGCATTATAATAATGTGATTTTAAGTGGTTTAGGAGGCTAAGTAGGCCTGTGTGAAAACCACTGATGATGATAATAATAAAAATGTGATTTTAAGTGAATTAGAAAAAGAAAAAGAGCATGTGGCCTGCCGCGGAGTCTTGGAACCGAAAAATGTGGCCCTTCATCTTTAAAAGGTTGCGCACCCCTGTTATAGAGGCTTCGGGACTACATTCCAATCTCATAAACACTGCGGACCATTAGAACAATGGCCATCTGGCGAACTAAGAGAAACAATAATTTTACGAACTTTAGTTACTTTTACACTGTACAGTACGTAGATAACGTAGATATTGCGCATTGACTAAACTAGAATTGATTATTTTTGTTGATTTAAATTTACTTATTGTGAATATTGACGAATATTCACTCTAAAAACAGGTTTATATATTGCAGCCAATCTGCTAGTTGTGTTACCAAGTGTGTGTGTGCGCGTGTGTGTATGGGTGTTGTGACAGTTGTGTCGTGTTTGTTTAGAGAGGCTTCCGTATCAAAGACGATGGGCGTCTGTGTGTTTGTTTGTAAGTGTGTTTGGCTCCTCCTTTCTCAACCAGGGTAGAAAACAGTGGCGGTCGGTGGGTCTAAGAAGTGGGGGTTGCAATGTTGGTGAGAAAAAATGTCACCCTTAAAATTAGGCTGGGAAATTGGGAATTTATATTCTTAGAATTTCCCGCTACAGATTCACTTTTTTAGTTTTACTTAATCTCAGTGGCGGCTCCACAGAGGGGGGCCCAGGGTGGGGCCCGTGTCCCCTATTGAGTGCCTGCCCCCCAGTGGCCCTCCCTGTTGGGACCCTATACTTAATACTACATACCTAACCACAAATGGTTGGCCCCGTGCTTAGAAGTTGCCACCCTACGGACCCTCACTTGCCAAATCCTGGAGCCGCCACTGTCTACGGGATTCGAAATAGAGCACTCCCAGCCATTTCATACTACACACTAACGCCATTGACTGTGCGAGAACGAGGGCCATCAACTAAATGAAAGTCCTGCCGAATATCTTGTGGGTTGGCTTGTTGGGCGATGGAGGGAAGAGCCGCGTATTAAAATCTCTGGTTCATTATACAACAGGTTTTACATTATAAACAAAAATAAATAAATTTTATAATTAATTCGCTGTGTTAGAGAAGCCTGTTGAAGGCCTGTTGAATAGAAGGTTTATATGCCCTAGATATATAAAAATCTAATCGATTTGAAGAAATTCTCTGACAAAATCCACATTTTCCTCTTGTCCCATCTTCACTGCTTTAAACTTTGCAAGAATAATCAATAATATCTTTCTCAATTCCGATCTACAGGGTTCGAAATAAGAGCACTCCCAGCCATTTCATACTACACACTATAACGCTATCGACTCTACGAGACGAGGGACATCAACTAAATGAAAGTCCGCCCGAATATTTTGTGGATAGGTCGATAGTAGGTCGATCGAAGGAAGAGCCGCGTATTAAGATATCTGGTTCATTATAATCTGGGGTACGTTGCCGTTACTTTCCCCAGCAGACCCCTCTTCTAACTTCCCGCCCTCTCTTCTAATTTGCTGCCTGTGGCAATGTCTACAGCAACACACACACACACACACACACATATCTGTTGCATCGTGAACTGTAAACTTTCCTAATTATTTTTATTTTTAATGTTGATCCGTTGTGTTTGAAGTTATCTTGTTGATTCTTCCTCGTTTCATGAGTTCATTTAGTAGTACAGTCGCCAGTACTGTATTGCATTAGCGTCGCCACGGGGGGGGGGGCAACTGCCCCCAACCTGCCCCAGACCACCTACCAGATTCGCGCAAATCCGGTGAGAAAGTTTTTGTGGAGGGGTGGGGTGGATAAGGAATCTGACACGCCAGTCCCCTTCCCCCCAACAAAAAATTCCTGGCGACGCCACTGCTGTATTGTAACCTGTGTAGCCTACTAGCCTTTGCAGATAATATTGCAACAAAACTTCTTCCCACAATATTATTCAGGACTTCGATATCTCTGAACTCGCCAGATGGCGAGTGTCACATATCCTGCATAGAATAGGATTGTTTCTGAAAATTAACTATGATCCTAAGCTGTCATGGTTTCACAAAACGAATTTAAAGACTAAATCCAATCATAAGAAAGCTCGTGTAAGAAATTAAAGTAGCCATGATGCCTTGGTTTTTATTTTAATTAAAAGATTATCTCTATATAGTGATACCTTTATTTCAGCGTTTAATATAATATACATATTTATTAGATTTCTACGATATTGCTTAATCTATCACTCTATCACAATATATATAAACGTTTTTTAGAGCGAATATTCGTCAATATTCGCAATAATCAAAAAAGAATAATCAATTCTAGTATACCCAGTGGCGGCTCTAGGATTTGGCAAGTGGGGGGGGCCGCCACTGAGTATACCTAAGGCTCAGTGTATATGTTATCTCGTCTTCCTCTTCACTAACTGCGTGTCCATATCATAGTCAAATGTCAATCCGTTGTATTTGAAGTTATCTTGTTGAGTCTTCCTCGTTTCATGAGTTCATTTAGTGGTACAGTCGCTAGTAAAAGATCGAGGGCCTGTATCAAGAAAGAGGCTCTGTACAGATAATGTTTCGCTTCTCCTGCTTTTCCCTTTGGTTTCAACATCCTTTAAAGGTCACTCTTTAAATATAATAATTATCAAATTTTCAAATATTGTTATATTATATAGTTTAGCTTTTTTATCTGTACAACTCTTACATTATAAATTGTGACAAAGACGATCTCTGGTTCTGTCATTGACATTTTGATACTAATAAACTGATTGATCGTTTGATTGATTGATTGATTGAGTGAGTGAGTGAGTGAGTGAGTGAGTGAGTGAGTGAGTGAGTGAGTGAGTGAGTGAGTGAGTGAGGTGTCAAAGAGCTTTCCACGAACTGTACACACCACAAACCAAGTGGTCTACCGACGCACTGGCGAGTGAAAAAAAACGCCGTAGATCTGGAACCGTCGTCTGAAGCTATAAAATTTCTATATAGGCCCAAGCGACAGGATTCTACTGAAACTCAGGGGCGGTTCTAGGAATTTTAATTTGGGTAGGCCAGTCAAAGGCCATAAAAATTTTGGGTAGGCCAAGCTTGGACCGTGTCGATGTATCAAAGTTCATAAGGTTAATCCCACCTGAAGTTCTGTGGTTATAAAATACAATAGCGCAGCATAATAGGGATGTGCAGTGAATTATATATATATATATATATATATATATATATATATATATATATATATATATATATATATATATATATATATGAGGCGCTGAGGACCAGGGTGACCTAACCAAAAAAGTAAAATTTTGAGAAAACGGATTTGAAGTATGGAAGGAATTTGTAAAATCACCAAGTTGTAATTTATTAGCTTTGACCAAATATAAGTGGAATATTATCAAGTGCATATAAGCATATAAACATGCAAAAATGAGTGCTTGCAAACTATGTGCATTGCAATGTTCAAGGGTTCAAGGTCAGGAGAAGGTCAACTTGACAAAGTAGCATGTTAGGCTGAGACTCCGACAAAAAATTGCCATGCTGCCAGTTGCATCAGTGTACTTTTGTGTTTTCCACTGTGCAAGAGCATCAGAATGCATCACGCTTGCGAAATGTTTCGATAGTTTGCTGTCAATATTTTCCCAACCACGCAACCCAGTCTCCGTTAAAGCAGATTGATCATTCCTGGTATCCTGATCGTGGACAAAAATGACGGCACACAAAACAAACTATGGCATTGCTTGCAACTGAATATTCCAAGAAATGATAGGGGCCTACCTGTCATGCAACGAAGAGTTAAATGCTCGTGAAACGCTGACCAGATTTTGATTTTGGAAAGACCTGCAGTTTAGGTTGCACAGGTTGATCTTTATAATCCTTGTTGATATCAGCCACAGTAGTATGAAAACTTACGCAGACCACCTGAGTCAACTGGTGCTACTTGTGATAAGAATGAAATTGATAGGCCTACATCCGTTGAGTGATGTTGAACGTCTTGAGATTCAACAGTTGTCTTTGTAGGTCCAGTTGAATCGTCAGTCATCATGTCTTCTACTTCTTCGTTGCCACTAACTCGAGCGCGTTTAACCAGAAATTTATCCATCTATAATTATTATAAGTAATTTGTATGATAGGCCTAGACTGTCTCTTATATGAGCTGCAAATTCCGCAATCTTAAACGGACTGAATGTTAGCACTTAGCTTAGCGTCGCCGTCTTACACGATAGTTACTGCGGCTTCTCCATCTCTGTTCTGTTAACCAGAACATACATTAGATTACACCAGATGTCCGACGACGTTGAGAATTGATTATCAAAACAGTCCTGTCATCCATGTCATCAACCGTCAGATAAGACCATTCATTAGAGGGAACTTAATTATGGACAACAAGAGGAACTACTCCCATGGCGAAAACGCCTACAAGTAGCCCCTAAACCCTGCAACACTCGCCTGGAAGTCTGGTAATTCTGTAGGGATACGGGGATGAGGAGGGGGGTAAAGTACTACCAATGACAGTACATCTAACAAATTAGACACTGAGGAGGGTGGGAAGAAAATGTGTGCGGAGACCGTTGAACGACCATTGATCAGTCGGTGGTGGTTGATAAATTAGATAAAGCTTCTTGAGACTTGACATCTGGAAACCGAATGGAAAAGAAGGTATCTGATGAGTGGCTGGGGATTCAAATTGGCCTTACACTACACTCGACAGCCTCGTAGCGTAGGCCATACGCACTAATTATCCAGCCACACAATGCATTTTGGAGGAGGCCAGCTATACTGTAGGTAGGCCACATATTTTTCAGGTAGGCCAGCCACAGTGTAGGCCACGTAATTTTTTTGGGTAGGCCAGACAAAGTTTTGGGTAGGCCATGGCCTACCCGGCCTAGGCCTAGAACCGCCTCTGCTGAAACTGGTAAGAAAATATAGCCGACAAAGATTCAGAATAAGTCCATAAATATGTTTAAAAACTAATATAAAATCTAGTATCTAACTATCGGAAAGCATCGCCTTGCTATTTCTGGTGACACACACATATATATGCATGCTTTTAATGAAATTTAGTTCTAATGCAGGCCTGTAGTTTTCAAGTAATTCTTTTTATAAATATATTATGAATACCAAGTTTACAGACGATGGACGATATGTCTGAAACAGTGTTTATGCTAAGCCTGTTTGGCGGGAAAAGAGGAATTCCCCCCCGTTTTAAAATCCCCCAAATTGTATATTTTGGCGTGCGGATGAAAATCCCTCCATCCAAAGCGTGGACGGACAAATCTTGTCCGCCCAAACATTTCAAACTCCCCCCCAATGTCAAGGTGGCTATAATAAACACTGGTCTGAAGGTTTACAGGTCGTAGCCGCCCCAGCCATGACCGCCCCGGCCATGACCGCCCCAGCCATGACCGCCTCAGTTACTATATGGGCTTTGACGAAAAGCAGTGTATTGCACCCGTACGGGTCATATAATCATTACCCACACCATAACCCAGACACGAAACACTAACCCTAAACGATACTGACGGCAGCCATAGCTGGGGCGGTCATGACGGGCGGTCATGGCCGGGGCGCTCATGACTGGGGCGGTCGTGGCTGGGGCGGTTATGGCTGGGGCGGCTATTATGTGATACCGTCTGAAACGACAAAAGTGCGACCGAGTGGACGCAATACATGTAGGAAATATACTACTTATCACGTGCAGAAAATGTTTTGCATGTAGTTTACTGGCATGGGTTTCGTTGGGCTGGTTTGGAGATCTGATGGGTTGGGTTGGATTGGTTCTAAAATAATGGACCCATGGACATCTCTGGCGAAATCGATGCGCTGTAGCATTAGGTATTAGAACTGGTGCTATAGAAGTGCATAATTAATTGTGTACAGCATAGGGCCTAGACTTATTAGAATATCCAATTTGCTTGCATATTTATAAGAGGTACTGTAGTTCTCAGCAGTGGCGTCGAGAGGAGGGTGCGGGGGGTGCGGACCTCCCCGGGTGACACCATCTAGGGGGTGACACCAAACAAGGATGACTTTTTTTTTAGCTTGTCACGCGGTATTTGAGAAGGAAATATAAGAAAGATTTAGAAGAGGTCCCAAGTCTAAATGGGTGACACCACGATTTTACCGCACTGGGTGACACCAACCCTAGCGACGCCACTGGTTCTCAGATATAGTTCAATTACTTGACTCTAAACATGGTGTCTGGTTTGTAGGATATTGTTCCTGTTTTGGTGAAATGTTGGCTCGTACTGAAATGGTTCTCATCTTGGCCGGCGTAAGTAAGTAAGTAAAGTAAGTAAGTAAAATCTCGTAGATTTCTTTAGCGCCTTGGAAAGCAGCACAACAGTAGCTGCTTATTCTTAGGCGCGGCGCAGTACAACGATTCGACGTTCAGCCACCAGAGGGACAACTAAGAGAAGATTTGCGATAAACCGAAACTACCATGCAGTTACAATGACTACGAATCCTGAACCAGTTTTGGTTCGACTTATCTATCGCTAGTAAAAGCAGGCATTTCCATCAATAGGACTCCAAATTCATACATGAGACAATATCATGCAGCATTACTTGCACATTTTATGAACGAGCTACAGAGACTTATAGTTCAGATTGTTGAAATATTAAACAAATTTTCAGGTTTAAATGTTAATGATTTTATTATTTTATTGTAAAAGAAAACCTATGCTACTCCTAGTCGGAAATCGCAGTGGAATTGAAAACTTTAAAATGAACTCTATGCTGAAAAGATTGTAACTATTCAAACAAAATTGGAGCGTATATTTTGATTATCGATACAAAGAATAATTTGTAAGCTAAATTGATTTATCTATACTAGAAGCCAACTCTAACTTTGAATTACTTCATTTGTATACTCTGCTATACTCTTCTGAATATCCAAACCGTTAGTAGCTTTAGCTTAAAGTTATCACGGAATCCTATACAGCGACATGGGCAATCTTATACAGGGTGTAAAATGTAGGATAGACCCGTGAGAATTATTATTATTATTATTATTATTATTATTATTATTATTATTATTATTATTATTATTATTATTATTATTAGTCCCTATCCTACAAAAAGTAAAAATTTGACTTCTGTTTGACATTTAATATCTCGGCCGCGTGTGTATTGATTTCAATACAATTTATATGCCATATACCTGGAAATGTTTCTGATGTAATTGCCATATTTCATGCTGATTTCGTTAGTGGTTGCTGAAATATGGCCAAAAAACTAAAGAGACCAACATTTAAAATTGGAAAATATCACGCTGGATGGACAAGAAAACGAATGATGAAGTACTACAGATGGTGGACGAACAAAGATCGTTAATCAGCACCGTCAAAAAAGAACAGAGGAACTGGATTGGACACGTACTAAGGGGAGAATCATTACTCAGAACAGTAATCGAGGAATGAATATCAGGAAGAAAGACAAAAGGAAGACCAAGGAGGATGCTACTGGACTGGATGATGAAAACTGATGCACAGCCTCACAAAACCTATTCAGAAACCAAAGAGGAAGCAAGACGCAGAAAGGAATGGAAGCAATGGAGCCCTGTCCCTGTCCTGGGACAGAGAACATGACGATAGTAGCCTACTTGTTAAAAAAATAATTTAATTTGCAATAAGTCAAGGAAAGCGTATTCCGACCATTTTGCTCTGAAACCCCAATAACAATATAGAATCTCGAAATTAAAATAAAAATCGAAGTTTAGAAGATCTGACCTGATGGTCAAGCGATTTTGCCATACTCATAGGATTTCTAAGACGCGTAAAAAAGGTATGTGCCTGGCAGAATTTTTGAAAAATAATTTTCAAGAAATTTCAATAATTATCGATTTCCCTCCTTTTATCCTATTCGACTAAAATATAAATAATTCTGCCTAATATATTTCTCATATTTTCATTCGAATTGAACCAGAGCTTTTATTCTGCGATTTATTCAAAGCGTAGAATATTTTTACACATAACGTTCGCCAGATGGCATAATGCATTCTTCTAATATTACATGCCATGATTAGAGTCGCGGCACGTTAAAAAACTGCTGAAGTGGATCTCGGTTCCAAAATGTTTGGAAAAGTAAGTAAGTAAAACAAAATGTCTATAGCGCTGCGCGAAAGCTTGGCGCCGCGCACCAGCTTATTCTTGAGCTCTAAATCTGAGTAGAAATTGTAGAATCCACAGTTCGTAATCCGTAGTCCGTGGTGGTCTAGGTTCTAGGCTAGATCAGGTATAGGCAGTCTGATTTAGACTGCCTAATAATACAATTTAAGATGTGGGTTTTTTTTCCAAAGACACGATATTATTTATAGGGGAATTATAGTCAAAAATTGCATTGCACTAGACCGGAAGTGACGTTTATAGTGGAATTATAGCCAAAATGGCCGCAAATGACGTTTGTTCTGTAGTTTGGTAGCTTGCAAGAAAATCCCGGACAGATGCATGTACAGGAGGCGGAAGATGGCAGAGTGGGTTACGTGCTGGAGCGTCATGCTGACGGAGCGGGTTCAAGCCCCGTTAGTACCACTTGTGGCTTTCACAGAGGCAGTAATGCCTCCTAAGCCAGTGATGGACACAAATTTTTATCCGAGGGCCGCAAAAGTGTCTGCGATGAAAGCCTAGGGCCGCACACAATTTTCAGCATTTAGAGTTAAATTTTAAGCAGTTTGAAAAACGACTTTACCATAATGCATAAGTGAAGACTGTGAAGTCGAAAAAAGTCAGTAAATATTAAAAGCATTAGGCCTATTTGTAGTAATGATCAGTTACCAAAGTGTAAATCCAATTTGAATGCCGAATTTTCCATTAAGGTGTTTTGTCAAATGTTTCATATGTCTTAGAGGGCTGCACATTAATGTAGTATATCTCGATGTCTGGGCCGCACAAAAGGGCTTCGAGGGCCGCATGTGACCCGCGGGCCGCACTTTGTCCATCCCTGTCCTAAGCCACTTTAATTTTTTAAATCATGCTAAGTAAGTTAAGTCCATAACATAGTCAAATGTTAATCCGTTGTATTTGAAGCTATCTTGTTGATTCTTCTTCATTTCAAGAGTTTATTTAATATTACAGTCGCTAGTAAAAATCGAGGTGTCATAGAGCTTTGGGGCTGTCCATTAATTACGTCAACAATTTAGGGGGTAGGGAGTTTGAAAAAGTTTGACAGTTGTTGACAGGGGGAGGAGGCAAGAGAAGTTGACGTCAACAATTTCACCTTTTCAAATAAAAAAAAATAGGAAATTTCATAGAATACTACTTATTACAATGGAAAAAATCATGGCAAAAAGGTAATCACCACCACATTTTGACATTCGATGAGAAAAAAGGTTAAATATGGTCATCACCGCCAAAAATAATAACCTTGCTATTGGGACCTGTCATTGATTGGGGGAGTCAACAGTTTTTACGTAATTATGGGGGCTAAGTGAAAGTTGACAGTTGTTGACAAGGTGGGGGAGGGGGTCAAACATTACCCAAAAATTGTTGACATAATTAATGGACAACCCCTTTCAACGAACTGTACACACCACAAACGAAATGGTCAACCGACGTGCTGGGGAGTGTCAAAAACCGCCGAGGATCTGGAACCGTCGTCTGAAAGACTGAAACTCTTCGGTCATGCTGTTCGAGTCAATCCCTCTCAAGACCATGCTTGCTCCATTCGGACCATCACAGAGCTAACATTGCGGAACTCTGGCTTATTCCCGCGATGGAAACCTGCTTAAAACAAAGACAGTTGGCGCCAGTTCGTGGAAACAGCAACGCTCCAGGGAGGGACATGCTAATGATGATGATGATGATGATGATGATGATGATGATGATGATGATGATGATGATGATGATGATGATGATGATGATGATGATGATGATGATGATGATGATGATGATGATGATGATGATGATGATGATGATGATGATGATGATGATGATGATGATGATGATGATGATGATGATGATGATGATGATGATGATGATGATGATGATGATGATGATGATGATGATGATGATGATGATGATGATGATGATGATGATGATGATGATGATGATGATGATGATGATGATGATGATGATGATGATGATAGTACTGTATTGTAACCTGTGTAGCCTTTGCAGATAATATTGCAATAAAACTTCTTCCTCTCAATACTCAGGACTTCGATATCCCTAAGCTCGCCAGATGGCCACTGTCACATATCCTGCACAGAATACGATTGTTTATGAAAATTAAATATGGTCCTAAGCTGTCATGGTTTCACAAAACGAATTTAAAAGCGAAAGTTAAACCAAAATAAAGTTAGTGTAAGGAATTACAGTAGCCATGATGCCTTGGTTTTCATTTGAATTGAAATATCATCTGTATTTAGTAATACCTTTATTTCAGCGTTTAAATATATCTATATTTATTCGATTTTCGCGCTATATGCTAACTTGTTACCATTACAATATATACATAACCCTGTTTTTAGAGCGAATATTCGTCAATATTCGCAATAATCGAAAAAAAGAATAATTTAATTGTAGTTTACCTAAGGCTCAGGGTGACTTCTTGTCTCTCTCTTCACCATATGCGTTTCCACAACATAGTGTTGATGCTGGTGGTAATTATTATTCTTTAAAACGAAAAATTAACAATAAACTGATTAGGGTGGCATATCGTACAAGTACACTAGGACCAGTTTCGTGTAGAGGGGCGGGTGGAACGGTGGACCAGGGCGCAGACCGAGAGGGGGCGTAAAAATTGACTCGACAATTTTTTTGGCTCCTCAACAACTTTCTGCTACATTTTGCTCCTGCTGTTCAGCATTCTCGGCTTACCAGATACCCAACTGAGCAGTTTGCAGATGCATGTCCAGTATTGCCTCAATTTTTTCACCGCGTAGATCAGCGACTGGGGATTATATAAAGTTGCGGGAGCAAACGATTTTGGGCTTCTGGTCCTTTTAATTTAAAGGAAGGAGGTGACGCATCAGAGGAAGCTAACGAGGTTGTAAAGATCCAGTTATATTTACGCTTTAAATGTAGAATACGGATTGGTAGGCCTAATTCAATGTGATGGACGTTGTTATAAATGATTGTCTGAAAACCGCATATCAGGCAAGATTGATTCGAAAGCCAATATTTAAGGACTTAAGGTTGAATACACTAAACGTATCTCTAGGGCCTATTAGAATTGATAAATGTGTGTGCCTATTGATAGATTAACCCCTTAACCGTATATTTAACTGTAACTCAATGTAAAATGGACGGATATATCCGGGGTTCCCAGTTAAGGGGTTAAGGAAGTTGAACGAGTTAAAGGTTTCATGAAAGTGTTTGATTTGTCTTGTATTCTGGGCTCATGATAGGCCCCTAATATGAATTCTTACTGTATATCAAATATTGCGTGTTTTACTGCATTGCTACTCTCAACAGAACGTTTTCTTTCCGGTTATAAAACCAGGCGAACCGCGGGCAGTGGCGGCTCCACCGGGGGGGCCAGGGGGGCCCGTGCTTCCCCTATTGAGAGCCTGGCCCCCCCAGTGGCCCCCCCAGTTGGGACCCTATACTTAATGCTACATACATTAAACAACTAATGGTTGGCCCCCCATGATTAGAAGTTGCCCCCTCAACGGCCCCCACTTGCCAAATCCTAGAGCCGCCACTGACCGCGGGACATAAGGAGGAGAAAACGACTCTATCCAGGGGTAGAGGAGGGGCGGAATCAGGACGGCGGGAAGCCTCCTCGGTGGGAGACAGAGGACAGAGGGATTAGAGTAGAACCGGCGGTGTGGGGGTCGGTAAAAACGAGCCATGAGAAGAGTGTCGAACTATTCGCCTGGCTGACAATTGCACCATGCTTTTGTAGAAATTTCTGGTGACTCCTGGTGACACCCCTGGATTTATAGGGCCTAATCATCGATTGCCTTCGAGTTCCACAGCGGATTGAAGACAAATTGGCGATCCTTGCTTATCGGTATCTTCATGGTCTGGTGACATTGTACACTGTATCTGTCGGCTGATTCCTGAAAGACATCGGACATCGACGATTGCGATCTGCGTCCAGTCTTAAGCTCGTTGTTCCATCTAAACGTCACGTTACCTTTGGCGCCCGCCTGTTTCCGGTGGCAGCTGCCAAAGTCTGTGATTGTCTGCCGTCATCAATAACGTTGGCAAAGACACTGGAAATATTCAAACGTTAACTGAAAAGTGAAAACTGCGCTGTTCGCTCGTTGTACAGGACAGCGATTATTATGACAAAGGATGAAGAGGAAGACGAGAAAACATAGACATTGAGCCTGAGGTAAACTAGAATTGAGTATTCTTTTATTAATTTTGCGAATATTGACGAATATTCGCTTTAAAACAGGATATATATATATATATATATATATATATATATATATATATATATATTGTAATGGTAGTATAGATTAGCAAGTAAGTAAGTAACATGTATTGTAAAATTGAATAAATATATTTCTATTTAAAGGCTGAAATAAAGGTATCACTAAATAGAGATGATATTTCAATACAAATGAAAACCAAGGCATCATGGCTACTGTAATTCCTTACGCGAACTTTCTTTTGATTTTAATTTGGGTTTCTAAATTCGTTTTGTGAAACCAGCCCAATCAACACAGTTTGTTGGCCCTATCATATGGCCAATGAATTTTTTTTGAGGGGCCAATGTCGATAATTGCTATTTTTCTGCATTGGGCCCTCATAGATTTTGCAAATTGGCCCTATAAAAGCCCTGCATGTCGGGCCCTCAAAGGGCCCTCAATTTATATCTGCAGTGGGCCCTCATAGATTTTGCAAATTGGTCCTATAAAGGCCCTACATGCCCGGCCATCAAAGGGCCCTCAGTTCGTATCTGTATCCGGCCTTCAATGGTCCTTCAGTGGGCCAGCATATAATACTGCACCATCCTACCATATATAAACTCTCACACCCTTCACTTCTAAAACATAACATATTAATTTAAAAAAAAATCAATGACAAACATAGTCAGCATACAACTTACAATGCAAGATCGATGATCAATTGTGATAGTGTTTATTCTAGGCCTTCTCGGGGGGGGGGAATTCCGCCCATCCAAAGTTTTATAATTTCCCCCCAAAAGTGTGAGGATGGGGGGCTTTTTTTGGAGAGGGCAAAATGTAAAGATGACAATTTATTTGGTTGCCAGGGCATATGAGAAGGGTAAATGAGAACTTGAGAAGGGTAAAGGATATTAGGAAGGATGGATGATCTTCTTTTTTGCTTGTCAAGGTTTTTGGAGACTCAGACCTTCCCCCCAAACATTTCTAAATCCCCCCAATGTCAAGATGGCTAGAATAAACACTGATTGTGATACGTGTATCAACATAATTGCTGTGACAATTTTTGAACAAAAAATAATGCTAACGGCACTTTCACGTAAGTGGTACAACATTTTAACAGCCAATATCAATTATTGATCAGATCCATCAACAAAAATATATGAAAATTATTGATTGCCATCTACAGCCTCAACTGATTTACTGGTATAGATATTATAAAAAAATACAAGCCAAAAACGACAATGAAATCTCTTAAATCTCTTTAACAGATATTAAATTTGCTTACTAATTGGTTACAGCCATGGGCGCCCGCAGAATTTTCGCCAGGAGGAGCAAAACACAATGATCACGGTTATGCAACATAAATTTTTCCAGGAGGGGAAAAACATTTTAACACAATAGTCACAGTTAGTATTTTATCAAGGTTTTCAAATTTTAGTGTGAAATATTGGTATTTGCATTTTCCAGGAGGGCAAGTGCAATCTCTTGCCTCAATGTGCGGGCGTGCATGGGGTCAGCTGCAGACTGCACAGTACAAAAGGCTACAATGTCTGCCAAAAAGCAATGAAAACTAGTCAAATTGAAAGTCCAAAAGAACAACTAATTTGAATAAAATGACCAGTTCTAAACAATTTCTTCACTATATCGTAATTTAAATATGTGACATTGTTTTAACAGAAGCTGTAGGTCAGTTATCAGATTTGACACTGTTGTCAGACTCCTGGTCTGAGGGAAGTTGTTCAAAACGTCTTTTATCAGATGACTGCTTTGCAGCAGCAGTCAGAAAACGTTTCCGACCACCATCTCTGTCCCGAGCCTGTCTCAACCAGACCTTAATTTTATCTTCAGCCAGCCTGTTGACAGTATCTCTCGTTTGTTCGTTAATTCGCACAGCATCTGCAAATTAGACAACAGTATTGAGACATCAAATACTGTTGATTTGAAATACAAATATATAATTTTTCTCTCAATAATACCTCATGTAATATTCACCCTAAAGTTGCATTCTAGATGATGTATACCTATGGTCAAACATGTTAATCTGCTCTGAGTTTCTCTAAGAAGATGCGTCTGCATTAGCTCATACCAGCCACAGCTGCTAACGATTGGTATCTCAAGCAAGTTGGTCAATGTATTTACAAGTCACTAGAAGCCTGCACTATTGCAGCAACACTATCCATGGTCTCGACAGTAACTGAAGGAGCTGCACAGTACAAGCAATTACAACAAAAGACATAACACCTAAATATTGGCACTGGTCAATTTAATATGAAGCCTGACATCAGCATATATTTGGGTGAGCAGTAATAATACATGCTTTATTATTATTATTATTATTATTATTATTATTATTATTATTATTATTATTATTATTATTATTATTATTAACGTACTGATCAAGAGTTTGGTGTAATTGGACTTCTAGCTTGCTGCTCTGGAATCATTATGGTGCATAGTCTGTTAGTTTAACCAACTTCCTACACATAACTGCAAATCACTTTGTATTGTTTTAAGCCCATTACAGTCAGTGTCAATAAATAAAGTTTGTCTGTAACAGCTGTTTTGAAGACGTATTGTGAAAAAGCAATCTATTGCAATGACTCAAACTCTTATCAAATATATACAAACACAACCACTGTGACCTGAAATCTGCAAACAAAATAAAGAGTGCATATACCACATATGGAAGGTGACAATCCCAGTGCTTGGAAGGTGACAATCCCAGTGCTTGGAAGCTGTGCTTTCCTCTGTTTCCAGCCCAGTTGAATTGGCAGGACAATTCGTTCATCATAATCGCCTTCATCATACCATTAACTGTATCGGTGATAGTTGTCGCTCCAAACGTTGGCAAGTATCTTGCCTAAACAGTTCCAGTTAAACCTTCATAAAGTACGTCGTATTTTACTAGGTAGGCTACATATAATGTACCGGTACACACACATCCAATACATGATAGCAGTGGCTAAAGTATAAATTTTGGGCCCTACTGGCATGTTCAATGTTCTCGGCAGAGTACATCATCTTGCTGTAGGCTAATTTGAGACATAAGCCGAATTTTGCATATTTAAATGGCTCAAATAGGGTAACAGAAGGCCCATTAAGAGATAAACATCTGAATATTTATTCAGAAATAAATATCAGAGATGAAATGTGGGGGCACACTCAACCTGGATCTTACTGTACCAGTTAATAAAATTAACACCATCTAACCAAGCCTTGTCCAGCTTGCTCATTCTGCTTGACAAAAGATGCTGCATCCTTCAAATCTTTGACTGCATCGGCTGGCAGTTTCATTCCTTCAGGCATAGTGGGAACATCCAAGCTGCTGCCTCTTGTTCCACCTCTGTTGACAAGTATAGTGACACTCCGCGACAATATCTCAATTTTGGAATCAATTCGATTTAATTTTGCAAAAATCATGCAGTACTCTTCAGAGGTAGCAAATGCTGGAACAACACATCCACAACAGTACTGGACAGCATGTTGATTTAATATAATATAATAATATATATAATAATAATATAACAAGGTTTAAAGTGGTTCGCTAGGGGACTGCCCTGTGTGAGAACCACTGTTGTTCCTGTCCAATATAATATCCTAAACTACTGAGGTTTATTTTGAACCCATTCACAGTTGTAGCCAGTTACTATCCCCTCATCCAGTTCATTCCATCTGTCCACCACTCTTGCACTAAAAAAGTGCTGTTTTGTTTCTTGTTCTCTATATGAGTCTCTATATAAGAAAGAATAGTAAAATGCTTTTAAAATTACCGTTAACAAACTGGAGAACATGCTAATTGTGTCTATTCAAGCAATTCCTTATATTTGCATAATGCTAATTGCATCTATTAAAACAATTCCTTATATTTGCATAATGCATCTGTTGGACCAGCTGACATTCAATGCTGTTATACTATAGGCCAACATTTTAAATTTTGAACCCATTTCACAATATTTTGCACCAACTGGCTGTACATAAGCATCATAAGCATGTCATATTCTTATGCAAGTCCACACATATCAGCAACACGGACCCGTACTGTCCAGAGTATCTCGCCTCTGTTGTAAAGAGACCCCGCAGTGCAGTGATAGGAGATTGTCACTCCGCTCGAGTCGTGGGGTCAAACTTCAGGTTCCTTCTCCCTCCAAGACTACTAAGTTTGGAGAGAGATCCTTCACACGCTGCAACCCCATCTTGTGGAACTCTCTTCCCGACGATGTCACCACGGCTAATACTCCTGAGCACTTCATCAAGAGCTTAAAAACGCATCTGTTTGGGTTGGGGTATAGTTGAGATGTTAAAGCCAGTGTTGCATACACTCCCCTCTGCCATGGGGGGGATTACGGACAGTTCGGGGGGAGTGAGAAATTGTCATCGAATTACACACAGAAATGCCTGCTTTAACCTTAACTGTGCGGTTTTAAATTACTATCTTAACAAAATAGTAGATGAAGATTAAGACGCAAAATACTACATATAATGAACGTGCATGTACTGTACAGTACAGTCTTTGCGCAGTTTGTGATAAAATTACAATTACCGTAAGACTTAGGATTAGTTCAAGTGTTGTATCTTGCATGATTTGCTAAACAGAAACGAATTTGATGTGGGCTTGTGGCATTTTGGAGACTGGTGCAGAACCTTCCGTAAACTGTTGAGGGCAGAAATTAAATAGGCCTTTCCAGTAGACCAGACACACACAAACATGCAGTGAGGTGTAGACATACATTTAGTCGCATTGATACAGGCATCGCCCAACCTCCGACCTTTCCGCAAACGTCTTTCCGTGCCTGACATTTTCAAAACCTCTTAATTGGTTTTCCTATCTCTCCAGCTTATGCTCTGCATGGTATGTAATGAGTACGTTTCAAAAGCGTCTATTCTTCTCTGTATTTTTTCTCTTCAGAGTCCAACTTTCACATCCATATGATGCTGTACTCCATGCGACACTCTCGATTATCCTTTTGTCAATCTGGCCTTTATTTCTTCCTCTAGGAGCAGTCTTCTGATATAATCGTGCAAGATATGTAAACTTTTCCACTTGTTCCATTACCTTCTGATCTACTCTGATGGAAACTTTGTCTCCGATATATATATATATATATATATATATATATATATATATAGCTAAATCCTTATAATGTCACATCTACTAATCTACTAAAATACCTGAATACTATGGTTCATCCATGTGAAACCGGTTTCTATTTTTCACAGAAGTTCAACTTCTATATCTGCTATTTAACAAGAAATTAACAAGAAATTTTGATTCTTAAGTTATAGAATTTTTGGGGGGGAATTCTATGATTTTGGGGGGGAGAATTTCCCCCCCTATCCGGCCTGTATGCAACACTGGTTAAAGCGCTTTTGTTGTGGGCCTCAGCCTTGTTACAGCGCTATAGAAATCGTCCAAGAATTAATGAATGAATGAACACATTGACACGACTTTCCGATACTAGATGCTTACACTTTTATACACAACAGTGAATAGAGAAACCAGAGAATTACAGGTGTAACAGTAAGCAGTGGGTTCTAATCGCCAGTTTCCGCCCACCCCTCCACAATTATAATTATAGATCGCGTACGTGCTACATATACCATCACATGGCGGCGCAACAGCGCATGACAATGCTTTAAGAGCCAAGTCAAGTTTCATAGGAAGCCTCAAATTGCAAAGTTCACCACTCACACATTAAGTGCAGACAATTGAATTACAAGATTTGTTTTAAAAATGAACTTGTTACAAAAATAAATTCAACTCACTTCACAGCGTTTAACGAGCAGCAGATCGCGGCCATATATCAGTCCCGCAGTAACATTTATTTGAATTACAAAAACTTCTAAAAAGTTATGATTAAGTGTTATTCAAAACAAGGATGCACTAATTTAATTTATAATTAATACAAGTGTAATTAACTATAACTTTATGATAATATTATGCGTTATTTGTTGATTTACACTTGATTAAGCAGCCAAAATAGTGCACCGAACTATAGTGCGACATTACGCCCGGTAAGCATTGCGACGACTGGCGCGTCTGGGCCAGCTTCATTGGCCCACTGTGGGCATAAATCTGTTGGCGGGTCTTCGGCCAATATCGCCATGTGGCCCGCACTTACACGCGTCGGCCCTGCAATGGCCCAACGTTTGGTGTTTATTGGGAGGACAGCTTAGCCTCCTGAGACCCGACACTTTGATATCGCACAAATTTCTTTAATATTCAAAACATACTTAACATTTGGGTCATAATAAACAACTGCATCAAGAGTTTTAAAATTTGGGATGAAAATTTGGTGAATTTTGAATGTCCACACTAGTGGACTACAGGTCCGAACTAATTCATGTCCTCAGTAGTGGACATACAAGAAAATTTCTGTAAAATATAGTAAAAATATAAAACAATGTGAAATTTTACAATAGGTTCATGTCATTGAGTTGTTTGTCATTTTAAAATGCACTAACCAGTTTAAAATTTGTCAACATATGTTAGAATGGTAATAAAACAGTCTCGTCCCCACAGTGACACATAGAACATCTTACAGCCAGTCACTGGATTCTAGTTTTTCCAGGTGCAGCCATTGGTGCTGCATCTGGAACCATTTTCTGCTCAACCATTTTTGGGAGGTGCTTGACTCCACTTGTGCAAATTCAGATGGTTGTGGAAGAGGCCTATGCATGACTCAGACAGTCATCCTGAAATCAAGATACTGTAGAATGCCCTTGCTACGAGCTCCTGACTGAACCATACATTGACGATATTGTAGCCAAGCATTTGAAATTATTATTCTAAATCAAACATGCACAATATAGTTTGTGCAGTCCATCTCTTGGTTTGAGCTTTGATACGATACAGTGCAATCATCCTGTTGACAAGATCCACAACTCCCATGTTCTGGTTATATTCTTTTAATATTGCTGGACATGTAATGTTGATTTTGTTACATTACATTACATATAATTTTGCCCTTACTCCACCTTTTGACTATTGTTTTGGGAGACATCAAAAATGCTGCAGATGCCATCAAATCTGGCTAGTTATCAAATCATTTGACAACTGCAATTGACTTGTCTGATCGAATAACAATGTCACTAAAACCACGAGCCTTCTTTGAAAGAGACTTATCATCGGCAATTGCCATTGAAGCTTCACCAATACGGTTTATCATTATTGTTCCCAACACATAAATGTGCTTAATCAGCAGATATTCGATCAGTGCAATCGTGGCGGTTAAGAACTTCCTGGTACTTTCCCGTTATCCGAACTCCAGTGAAGTGCAATGGCTTTTCGGTCGGGAACCTGACCCTAACCTAGCCTTGACCCTAACCTAACCCTGACCCTAACCTAACCCTGGCCCTAACCTAACCCTGACCTAACCTAACCATAAACATAACTCTAACGCCTCTCTAGTCAACTACACCATCCCTCTAGTGGGGTCCGGATAACGGGAAAGAACCAACTTCCTCAACTGCCTGTGTGACTCCCACTGTCAAAATTAATAAATAACAGAGATTAATACTTTAAACCCATAATAGTTATCACTTGTCTTCATTAATCTGACATATATTTATCATAATGTCATATTTGAAAATTATTCCGTATTTACGCTAGCCTAGAAGATAGCAATCTGAAGTGTTACTGGCAATGTCCATAGTAAACATATTCTGCATTATGTCATTGAGACCGAATGTCCACAGCTGTGGACATTAGCAAAAACGGCCGTAAAAATTCGCAGACTAGATGTCAGTACTGGTTTTAAAGCGTATTTCGCTCTATAAATAAACAATAACTGTAAGTAAACACTAATTTTTATAGTAATAAGAGAGATTTATCAGCAAATTCTGGTGTTTCCTGCGACTACAGAAACTGTCAACAACCACGTTCGGCATATCTAATAACCGGAATTGAAAACATAGATCTAAAAATTGTATGCGCTAAATGTCTAGAGAAATATGTCCACAGCTGTGGACAACAGGTTCCAAATTAACAAATATAATTAGAAACTTTTTACACCAGAGAAACCAATGTCCACTACTGTGGACAAAATGTCTCAGGAGGTTAAGACAATATTAAATTTCTTAAAACAATCGTATTCTGTGCAGGATATGTGACATTCTCCATCTGGCGAGCTTAGGGATATATCGAAGTCCTGAGTATTGTGGGAAGAAGTTTTATCGCAATATTATCTGCAAAGGCTTACACAGGTTACAATACAGTAGGGCCTACTAGCGACTGTACTACTAAATGAACTCACGAAACGAGGAAGAATCAACAAGATAACAGATCGCTTTCTTTCTGGTCATAAAACCAGGCGATCCGCGGTACACAAGGAGGGAAAACGACTCTATCCAAGGGTATAGGGGGGGGGCGGATCTAGGACGGCGGGAAGCCTCCCCTGTGGGATGGGAGACAGAGGACAGGTGGATTAGAGTAGAACCGGCGGTATGGGGGTCGGTAAAAAACGAGCCATGAGAAGAGTGTCGAACTATTCGCCTGACTGACAATTGCACCATGCTTTTGTAGAAATTTCTGGTGACTCCTGGTGACACCCCTGGATTTATAGGGCCTAATCATCGATTGGCTTCGAGTTACACAGCGGATTGAATACAAATTGGCGATCCTTGCTTATCGGTATCTTCATGGTCTGGCGACACATTGCAGGGCAGGTCTTAAGAACAATTTATCACTGCACAAAACTCAGAAAATGAGTGGACAAGATTGCTATTTTGTGTCCCTAAATTCGTCTGACGACCTTTTTTAGTCGCCAACAAAGTTTTCCCTATAAACACTCTATCGCTCGACTTTCGGGGTGATGGCCTTTTTTTCTCATCGCAGGTTTTCTTAATTGACATCCGAAATCCAAGGTGCGCGCTCCACATCTGCGCGCAAAAAAACAAACTGAAAAGGTCGTCCGAAAAATTTACCACTGCACAAAGCACAGGAAAATTGCATTTTTATCACTGCACATTTTCATTTTATCACTGCACATTTTGTGTATCACTGCACGTTAAAACAGGCCCTGCGACATTGTACAATGTACACTGTATCTGTCGGCTGATTCCTTCAAGACATCAGACATCGACGATTGCGATCTGCGTTTAGTCTTAAGCTCGTTGTTCCAATCTAAACGTCACGTCACCATTGGCATCCGCCTGTTTCCGGTGGCAGCTGCCAAAGTCTGGGATAGTCTGACCTCCTGGTCTGCCGTCATCAATAACTTCGGCGGCGAAGACACTGGAAATATTCAAACGTTAACTTAAAACTGCGCTGTTCGCTCGCAGTTGTCACTTATAACACTACAGGCAGTGGCGGCTCTAGGATTTGGCAAGTAAGGGGCCGTTGGGGTGGCAACTTCTAATCATGGGGGGCCAATCATTTGTTGTTTAATGTATGTAGCATTAAGTATAGGGTTCCAACTGGGGGGCCACTGGGGGGGCCAGGCACTCAATAAGAAGGGGGCACGGGCCCTCTGCCCCCCCCAGTGGAGCCGCCACTGCCTACAGGACAGCGATTAATATGACAGAGGACGAAGAGGAAGACGAGAAAACATAGACACTGAGCCTGAGGCAAACTAGAATCGATTATTCTCTTTTTTTATTATTGCGAATATTGACGAATATTCGCTTTAAAAATATATTCTCGCTAAAAAATCTCAATTCAGCAAAAAAATCGAATAAATAGGCTATAAATCTAATTAAAGGCTGAAATAAAGGTATCACTAAATACAGATGATATTTCAATACAAATTTAAACCAAGGTATCATGGCGACTTGTAATTCCTTACTCGAAATTAATTTGATTTTCATTTTAGTTTTACAATTCGTTTTGTAAAACTATAACAGCTTAGGACCATATATAATTTTACAAACAATCGTAATTTATGCAGGATTTGTGACACTCGCCATCTGGCGAGCTTAGAGATATCGAAGTCTTGAATATTATGGGAAGAAGTTTTATTGCAATAATCTGCAAAGACTACACAGGTTACAATAAGCGACTTCAGTGTTGCGCGGTAACGAAATAGAAGTAACGCGTTACAATACTGAAGTACAATTCTGAATACTTGGTACTGTAACAGTGGCGGCTCTAGGATTTGGCAAGTGGGGGCCGTTGGGGGCAACTTCTAATCATGGGGGCCAACCATTTGTTGTTTAATGTATGTAGCATTAAGTATAGGGTCCCAACTGGGGGCCACTGGGGGCCAGGCTCTCAATAGGGGGCACGGGCCCCCCTGGCCCCCCCGGTGGAGCCGCCACTGTACTGTAACGAAGTACACAATTTGCACAGTACTTTTTACTTGTAACGAAGTAAGTTTTTATTCAAATATTATTATATTAGTAGCCTACTTTTACTTCGTTACATTCAGGGCCGGAGGCCGGATAAGGTCCGAGTGGGCCTGGGGCTGAGAAGAAAAAAGGCCGTCGCCTATACCGCAAAAAATCTCTGACAAGCAAAATAGTTTATTTCCCTTCCAAAACGAGCTGACAAGCAAAAAAGTTTACGGAAAAACGGTGGGCCTATTTTTCATGGTGGCCTGGGGCTTCAGCCCCCGCATTAATATGGCCCTGGTAACTTACATTATGTCTTTCACGTCCCGTTACAAGTAAAATTTCTCATCGTCAACTTTCGTTGCATTTACTTGTGTTGCTGTTCAAACACGGTGTTTAGTTCTTCCCAACTTCTCGTACTTACTCAGTCCCACAGGCGACAGGGTTGACTGGAAAAACAAGCTCTGGGCTACTTTTGACGCTGCTAATGTAGGCTACTTATGAAGTTAATGGTGTAGGGCCTATATGCGTCAAGGCTGGAAAAAGCTAGGTTTTTAAAGATAAAATTTGTTTCTAGGGTTTAATGCTTGGCATGTCAACACCTATATATTAACAATTTTCTATACTCTTGTCACATGTCAAAACTTATAAAGTATAAACCTTTCTCTATATTCTTGTCACACATGTGTTTCTCTGTCTGCAGATAGTTAGAAACTTTAAATAGGCCTACATTAAATATGTGGTTTTCATTTTTCTATTTATAGAACAAAAACCTAAAAGCATAAATTTTGACTTTGTTACAGTTTAAAAAACTAAAAAAACTTGGTTTTTATAATAATAATGTGACTTTCAAATGGTTTAGGAGGCTAAGTATTAAGTAAGCCTATGTGAAAACCACTGATGTAACCATCTGCATTCAATAACCTAGTTTATCGAGATAGCCTTTGAATCCGTTAACTGTTTCAACTATCACGGATCCCACCTCGTCCAAACTGTTCCATTTGTCCACAACCCTTGCACTAAAAAAATTTTCTTTCTTGGACCAACCCTCTGCTTAAACAACTTGCATTTGTGGCCTCTTGTGCTGCCATAGTGTGCCAATGTAAAGAATCGATCGTATGGCACATCTACTTTTAAAACCACATTTCCAGCCCTGATATATGTACGTGTTGACTGATGAGGCTGTTGTATGTTGCTTAAAACAGAGCAGGCCCTAATACAAATGTGACTTAACATGATCAGGTGTAGTTACCAACGATTCCTTCCATCGCAATACTTTTTACTTAAAAAGGAACTTTTTGGGGAGTACTTTTTTACTTTTACTTGAGTAACTATTTTCATAGATACTTTTTACTTTACTTAAGTAAAAAATGCCATAAAACTTGTACTTTTACTTGAGTACTCAAACTCAGTACTTCATACAACACTTACTCACTGAGCGACTGTAACACTAGATGAACTCATGAAACGAGGAAGAATCAACAAGATAACTTCAAATACAACGGATCAATATTAAAAATAAAATAATTAAGAAAGTTTACAGTTCACGATGCAACAGATGTGTGTGTTGCTGTAGCCCTTGCCACAGGCAGCAAATTAGGCTAAAACTCAGCAAGATAATTAAAGCAGCGATGTTCTAACTGGATATATATATATATATATATATATATATATATATATATATATATATATGAAAATTACAAAGATTCAACTTATCCCAGTTCATCTGTACTTACCGATGGTGGCGTAGCCAGGATTTCCAGGGGGGTTTTATCATGACCAAAAATCCTGACAAGCAGGAAAAAAGGTCGCCCCCTTAAATCTTTACATTCTCTGGCGTTTAGAAATTATTTTTGTGTCGGCAACCAAGAAGCCAAGGGGATATTGCCCCTAAAAATCGCGTTCGAAAATAAAAAATGCATGGAAACATTCAAAAAATTTTTTCGTCGGCATCTAAGGGGGTTTTACCTCCCAAACTCCTTGGCTACGCCACTGATTTCCAATGTAGAAATATTTACATGAATTTTACTAAACATAATTCCAAACACAGAATATAAAAATATGACCAGATGAAAAAGATCTCGATATATTAAAAATGTTTCCACAGAAATGAAATTCGTATAATTATGAGTGAATAATTGAAGCACTAAATGCATTAATTGCTGCTAAATGCACTGCAAAATGCCCAACGGACACATACAACCCCATGTAGGCCTACTATGAGGAAACTAATGAGGTGGTGGTTGGCCAATAAGCACATGCAGTGGCGGTTCCAGGATTTCTTTGTGGGACGGCGGGATGAAATTAATTCATAGGAAGCTGGTGGGGGCATGAAAAGAGAAGGAAGAAATCTATAAACTTTGCCGAAAAAGGCTGACAACTCTTAATTTTACTACACTTTTTACCGAAAATAGATTGACAAGCACGAAAATGTCATCCGCAGTTTTTCCCCATAGTTTTACTACACTTTTACCCAAAAATAGGTTTCACAAGCAAAAAATAGTCCGGTGGGGGATGCATCCCCAGTTCCCCACTCATCCCCTCACGTGGAACCGCCACTGAGTACATGCAATAATTAATTGACTTGTCCTTCTATCTTGATCCACATATGGACGGATTGCTTACTAACCATAAGACAGTGTTTTATCCAGACTCCAGGCCTTTGGGGGTAGGGGGGAATTGACTTGGCTGGAGAAGAGACATAGCTTGATGCCAAACAATTTTATTGCTGCGATTTTGGGGGGATGTCCCCTCCTAACAGGTCTGTACAAAACACTGCCATCAGAAATCCTGAAAATAAATTTGCCAACCGCAGACTACCTCAATGTCGAAACACTTTGCCTATCGTTAACCTTTGACCATTCATCCCCGTTCCACGTGAGAATAAATAGCCTATCACAGAGATTACTCTTTTCTCTCTGATAGCGTTTCAGTACCGTCCGCACCAGGTCACGGTAGCCTTTACCGACGGTAGCAAACGTCAAAGTGGAAGAGGCGGGAGAAAACTGCGGCCTGTCCATCCGTCCAATATCCTTGTGCTCCGGATTTCTCCACGATGCAGAATCCGGAGAAAGCGGAACGATGGCAGAGATCGGATGCTCATGGGTTTGACATATGTTCACAACATCCAAAGACTTGGCGTCTAGTATTAGTAGAAAACTGTGCATTGTTCCAATATATAAATACGAACCGTATGAACTGAGTGTCTTGAGTGGGTTTGCTAAAGCTAATTAAATAAACAGATAAACAGAAAACACTGTACTTTAATGCTGAACACCACAGTTTATTTAATCCATCTAATTAATATAAAAGCTTTTAGGCATATACACAGCATTAGTTAGCATTGTCTGTGTAATAATTTCCGCCATTGTTTCTTAAACCCAAAACTTATGCCGGAAACCAGGCATAGCACCATCAGTAATACATCCTGTGCCATTGCTGTGTCTAATTCTCAGTGGTACTGTGCACAATAGCGCTTATCCTTATCGGCTAACCGCATTATAGTTAAAATTAGAATCGGGAATCAGGTCACGCACACTGCGCATGCAAATGTATACAGTAAATGGTTGAATGCGAGCAGTATTTTAGAAAATATTAAATACTAAATTCATGCCATTAACAATGTTCTGCACTCGAGCCAACTTTTTAATTCAACAGAATTGCCTTTAATATCACTACAGCGAAATTTTGCTCCTGGAAAGTCAGATTCTACCAGATTTATTTATAAAAACGCGCTGCTTGACGCCATGTAACCCTCATGTTCACTGGCTGCTCGCTGTCCACATTTGCATAAACCTGCACACGCAGCCTTGACCTAATTATTGTCGATAAGCGCTATTGCACATGGCACATGCAATGCAATTCACAATTTAAAAACTGAACTGAACTGAATAATTATAGAGTTAATTGTGTTAAGTCATTAAATTCACGTTTCAAATTCATGAAAAGTTGAAGGACAGACCTTGATCAGAGTAAGGCACTAGTACTTGTGTCAAATCCATTTGTCCAGTCTTATTTCGGTTTTTCACGCTCCAACGAAACACAACTGCGGGCAAAATAAAGAAAATAGTCTCACCATCAGAAGTTTTAATAATAATTAAACTGATTGAATGTAAATCCAATCGAGCAATAAACTAAATTTTTTAAGACTATAAAGTCATTTTTAGGCTTTTGACGTTTGACATATGAAAACAAATTCAATTTTTCTCAGCAAATAATTCAACAAGGACAAAGACCATACAGAAGACAGATGGAAGCTACAGAAGATGATGGGATTAAGAACAAAAGTTCAAATTAACTAGAACTATACAATTGTGGCAGTGTTGGTAGTGGTGAAGCCATGGTGGTGGTGGTGATGATGATGATGACAATGACAGCATCATATGCATTCATGTTTTTCTGCTACTAAATGCATTACTACAACCGCCACTGTATTAACAAATAATGAATATCCCAAATCAACATTATTGTTTACAGACAGAATCAAAGAAACAACAGTAAAATGTTCAGTAGCAACACAGATAGGTACTGACCTCAAAATTTCTAACATTACTATTAGGAAGGACAATACTCTAGTGGGAAGGGCGGGAAGATAGACGAGTGGTAATATCACTGGGCAGGCACGCCGACGACACGGGTTCAATCCCGTAGGAGCCCTTAAGGTCGACTCAGCCTTAATCGCTAGAGGGCGATAGTAACATCAAATGAGTAGCAATGGCAACATTGCGAAAGTAACCATAGGTTCGGTGGAAGAGACTGGCCACCGTCCGCCGATGTATGGCTTAAACGGGGATCAGCATCGCACCTATGGGCATTGAGCCTAGGGTGAAAATTTACTCTTTTTTTATACTCTTGTTGCGGAATACGGCTACTTTGGATTCACCGCCGGATCTTACCTTTAACTTCATCTTCCGTTCCTCGCTGACGCAGTGTTTATTCTAGCCACCTTGACATTGGGGGAGATTTTGAAATGTTTGGGAGGACAAGGTTTGACGTCTCAAAAATCTTGACGAGCAAAAAAAGTCATCTGCCCGTTTCCCCTTCTTAAACACTCTGTGACAATCTTCCTTATTTTTCCCCTCTCCACAAAATAAAAAAAACCCGTCGACACATTTTGGGGGAGAATTTCCATCACATGAACAATTTGGGGGTGGGGGAATTTTTTCATTGGGAATCCCCCCCAAAGGGCCCAGAATAAACATTGTGCTGACGTGTCAATGTTGTAGTTTTCTTCTTAAGGACTCGGCACAGGATTTAATCACAGCATCGAGTTCTTTCTTTCATCAAAGTGGATTTTCGACATCGTCACCTTCTGACCTTCATTGACATGTCAGTGCTGTCAAAGCGCTTTTGACTTTGGTCTTTAGCTATGTTACAGCGCTATATAAATCACCTTGGATAATAATAATAATAATAATAATAATAATAATAATAATAATAATAATAATAATGGAACATATTTGAAAAAGCTTACCTGGACACACGTACGACCAAATAACATCAAAATCCAAGCAACTGTTAACCAGATGACTTGTGTCCGATGTGTTGTCGCCGTCTTTTGAATGAACCAGGGTGCCCAGGCACACGGCCCCCACTCGAAATCTCCAAATCTGAATTCGCCCTTCACTCTGACCACACCAAATCTCACTAAAAGAAGAAAAAGAAAATTAATCAACAAAAGACATAAATCACTTTTATTTTGTCCAACTTAACTTAAGCTGGCATAATCTATATTCAACCTCACCAAGCCCACGTCAGAATGAATTACTACATGTCAATGACACCAGCGGTTCTCAACCTGTGGTCCGCGGACCACTGGTGGTCCGCAACCACCTGCTTGGTGGTCCACGAGCAACGCCTAATTTTTTAAAAATTAAAAATGTGCACACAAATGTGTTTAATATAGATGGCAGCAAGATACTAATAATTTATGGGTCGATTTGTGTTCTTTTGTTTTACCAGAAATGGCGCGTATCTTTATATATTTATATATACATATACGTGTATATATTATGTACACACATATATGTATATATAAATAGAATCTAAAAAGATAAACCTGCGCAAATTCTGAGCTGGTGTAATCGAAGAGATTGCTTCGTCATTGCCCGGGTATTCGGTGCTTTTTGGAAGAGTTTCGATATTCTTAATGTCGCTGTAGACGACAAACTGTCCTCTTCCCAACACAACGTACACCTGGCCATCGGTCGTACCGTACACCATGTGATGAACGACCTCACGAGAACCGCCAGACGCTGAGAAGGACAGGACATGGCTGTAGTCCAGCCTCCTATAACACAAAACCTACGCAATAAAAACTAATCCCAGTGCAGGTGAACCAAATGCAATGGAGTAAGAATATTTCACTCGTTTTGCAAAATCAGTCAAGCACAGCACCACCGAGAAATAACAACTAGCAACAAACTTAGAGATGTACATATTAGAAAATTCAAATGACTCATTTTAAACCAGAATTGAATGCACAGCCAAGAAAAATTCTTATAATAAATTTCATTTTCGTTGAAAAGGGAGCTTGGCTTTAATCAGTGGAATAGTGATGGGGCAGAGGGAGGCCGCCCCGGGCACAAAATCTTGGGGGTTTAATATTCCAAGTGAAAAAATTTAAAGTGTAAGCAATAATAAATTTTGAAAAATAGGTTGACACAAATATTATGTCATTGACAAACCAGTTAAAATACCTTAATACATGATCAAAAAACTAGCAAGGACCTTTTTTGCGTGTCAAGACTTTTCGGGGAGAAAAGGGGGAAAGTTGGAGGCACAAATCCATTTTTGCCCAGGGCGCTTCCAACCCACGCTACACCAGTGACTCTAACGCCTACCTGCAAAAATTCGCGATTTTAGAAAAACTGAATTTCAATATCTTGCGGCAGTTGTAATGGATGATCTCAGATTGTCAGCTGTAACACCAGGTGGCAGTCCGTAATTAGGTGACAGGCCAAAACAAGCCTCTAGCCTTGTATATTCCTACTATTAAATATATTTGACTGAACCTGGCAAAAGTCATATTTAAAGGTCTATTAAATTAAATTGGCATAATTTACAACACGATAATTAATCAACTGACTATTAACACAAGTTCCTTATTCCATATTACCAGACATATGCAATGTTTTCGTTCACCTAAAAACGTGTATTTTCGACAGTGTACATGAACACCAGATGTCAGTTTCCGTGACACACATGCAAGTCACCACTGAATCAAAATTGAAATTGATTTTCTGCAATTAAATAATTATACATGTGAATTAAAATTGCAAAATCCAATCGATAATTCAGAATACAATAAATGCCAAATAATCTATATTTCAATTAAATAAATATAGCATGACCAAGCATAAAACATAGTGTACAGTACCATATATATACCGGTACACACACACACACACAAACACACACACAACATGTAGTATTACAGGCTGTGTGTGATTTCGAATGTCTCGTGGGCAAAAATGAAAAATTCAAGTGATAAGTGATCAGACTGCATAATGTAAACAACTGAAGTTAATAACTAAACATTTTAAAAAATATATGAAATAGTTAAAATGTCATCCAATTTGTACGATTACAATAAGATTTCAAAGGCAAAAGTTGCTGGTATATATATATATATATATATATATATATATATATAAAATTATATATACATTATACATATATATATATATATTTATATAATTCATCACACAGTGAAATTTGACAATAAAATGATTAGTACCTTTGATTCAACACAATCTTGACCTTCGTAAGTGTAAACCAACATTGAACCAGATCCAGGCGCAAGTCCCTGCATTGACAACCATACATCACACTGGATCTTATCCACTCCATTAAAGGCAAGCAGTCCATCTACAAAACAATTTCTCATTATAATTAATTATAATCAATCAATCCACCAAGCTGTTGATTCGACAAAAGCTTTTGACCTTCTTGTTCTCTGGCATAATCTAGTAAACATTACTGAATCGCAATTCTCACCAAATCCAAATTCTGGAAAATCAAATACAATCAAGAAATCAAACATCTCAAGTACCTAACAATAAATGAAAAATAATAAACCTCTTTATTTCTGAAACGAGGTCTCGAGCCAGTCAGCTCTCTCCTCTGGAATGCTCCTAACACAATTAGCAACTGTTGATTCCATCCATAATAGCCCTCTTTTTGAAAAGACTTAAAACTCATCTCTTTGCCAAATTGCAGCAATTGTATCAGGAGCAATTCTTGTAAAAAAAAGGAGCACTACAAATATTTTGTAACACTACACCAAATTACAATGAATGCAGACTGTTTTCTTACTCGTTTTCTGATCACCGAACGCAAAATGCCGAGGCGCCGAGCAGCAGCAGACGACGTCCTGGTGATCATCGTCAAGCATCACAGCATTACACAGCCTGGAAAACTCGACTCTGCTCAGAAAAGAAACGATTTCTGCTGCAGACGGACGATCGTTTGGATCGGACGACCAACATAGGGTCATGAGGTCAAGAATATTTGATGGCAAACCAACCTCCTACAAAGTAAAGCAATGCAAAAAAATACCATCGGTACAGAAAACTGCACTTATTGTCCTCATCCCAAGAAAACCGTGAGATGTAGCAATATCGCATTTTCCTCCCACAAAATCTTAATTTAATAGTAAAATAACAATTTTTCCAAAAATTGGTGCAAATTACTAACACAAACACATATTTTGATATACAAAATGGCATTGGTTATTAGCACATTGACTGTGGTTGCAATTCTTTGCCAAGTGCGACAGTTATAGACTAGGATCTATGCTATGTGATGTTGTATATCATCCATAGCACTCTGCAGTACCCAAGTAGTCTCATGTCCACAGCAGTTAACAAGATAAATAGTCACGGAAATACATAGCAAGCCATTCACAAAATCTATCAATTAGGCACAAAATTCTGATGCCACTGTTGATAATTATCTGTTATAGACAGAACTTTTCATGTAGTCAGATTTGATGAGAAATAACAAGCAGTTTCAAATGCCAGTAAAATAGTTAATTAACTAGGCAATTAATTAAAGTAAGATTCGTACAAAATATGTACAATAAAATTAATAACCACAATACAACAGCTACTGTGCATATCTACACCATTTCGTTAAAATTAAAGTCAATCAGAATTTTCCATAACAATTGCAAAATTTGTTGCAAATTCCCTGGTAATTAAAATGTTTGTTCATCTCAGATACTTAAAACTTAATAAATAATAATAATATGAACTTCAAATTATTCTTGCTCCTGTCAAATTACCTATGACCATTTTGATAAAACAACTCTGCCTGACTGATCCTCACCTTTTGGCTACAGCGATTTCAAATCAAGACTAACAGTAAGCAGGCTTACCCAGAAGTACTGTATATATTCACTAGGTTTTATTTACTTACTTACTTACTTATTGAAATCCAAAGCAAAAGATGACTTGCTAACTCATGTAGCAGACGATTGTTTTAACTCATTGCTGTGACAATTATATAAGCAAAGCCTAATTTGACCAAAAGATATTGTGCAGTTGTCAAGGCAAGATCACACTATCAGCCAACAACGTCAACAATTATCATAAACAAGATCAGTGACAGTGAGGCATATTGAGCACATCATAGCAGACCTTGCTTGTAATAGTTGGACGACCCCCAGCCAAAACGTGACCCTTGATGTTGATGTTGCTTCCAGGAGTGCCACCGGAATCATCGTACGGAGGACACAGCAAAAGCAACTCGTACATAAACATCCCAAACGAAAAACAATCGACCTAGCCAGATGCAAAAAAATTAAGAGAATTCTTGAAAATTCTGACAAGTATTTCACCAAATCATTAAAGCAAATTTATTACAAAGACAAATTAAACCAATCAATAACAATTTTATTTTTTCTCATAACATCTAAAATAAACATATATCAATATGAAGCAATGAAGAGGGAAAAAACATGACTAATAATTAATTAACACTTAACTAAATTCATTGACATATATTGTTTATTGAAATTTTATTTTAAATGAGAAAAAAGGTTGGCCTAGGGGATATCTATTCTGTAAATTGGTCAACCAAAAAAATTAATAATTAAGAAATACATTAAGAAATACATGGTGGATTGATGTTTAAATCTAATAATCAAGAAAGTAACACAAAAATAATAGTAATACTATTGTAAATTATTGCAATATTTTGCTACTACTTTGCAAGTTTTCTTCCGAAGTTCCTATGGTTTTTTTTTCCAGTTTTACTGCATGTCATAAATGTACTGGGTATGGAGAAACAAAGTACTGGTAATGCTGTTGTATAAACCTAATGTTTTTCATGCAATTTATTGTAATAGAATTAAATAATAGCATTAAATAGATAGCAAATAGTAAAATAAAAGAATTAGATATGCATATCGTTAGGCATTTCATAAAGTTTAACAGTAAAATGTCCATAATTTTCATAGCTTTGAGGATGTAATCACGTTTATACCAAATTCATTAATGTAAAACTCTGTGGTAAAAAAATCTTCTTAAAAGCTTCATCTAAGCTTATATGTAACAGTTGATGCAGTTTCAAATCTGAAGCTAGGACCATGTCCCATAATGCAATAAATGCAGCTATCTTTCCTCACAGTCATCATCATCATCATCATCATTTTTGCTGCCAACTCTTTAGCAGCAATAGCTAGACACAAAATGTTTCCATGAAGTTCTATCTTCCATTAATCGTTAATCGTCTTCCTTCTACGATTGAAATTTCTTTCATGTTCATATCTTCTCTGATGTTGTCCATCCACTTTTTCTTGGGTCTTCCTCTTCCTTTATTTCCTTCCATTTGATTGTGTAGAGTGCCTTGTATAGGAGTCTCCTTTCGCCCAGTCTGTTGACAAGTCCATACCAGTCTCTTACTTATTTCATCCTTATCACAACACTTCACTCATTGTACCATATCTACCCAAATACTACACCGAAATAAAAGATTAACCAAAATGGAGTACAAGAAACATCCAAAAAAATCCTATAAACTAATTCCAAAGCAGACCATGAACAAAATCCTTAGATACAAAAGAAGAATGTTCAACAAAATCTGTACAATATTTTTCTATTGTACTTGTACATACATTTGTATTTCAAAGATCTAATGCACATACCCATAATGCATCAACTACAGTAGAAGTTTGCTATAACGAACTTGGTTATAACGTATACTCAGTTATAGTGTACGGTTCCGTGTGATGCGCTACCATATTGGATGGCATTGAATATAACATACCTCAGACATAACTTACTAAATTTTACATACCCACTAAGTACATTATAACGAAGCTCTACTACTGCATACTAACAGGACATTAAAGGGGTGACTCTTGATGAGACTCTGTCGTTTGGTGAGCACATCGCCAATGTCACCTGCTCATGCTACCACCAGTTACGGGTGATTAAAGCGATGCGCCGATATCTCACGGTGTCGGAGACGATACTACTGGTCCGGGCGTTAGTCCTGAGCCGGATTGACTATTGTAACAGTGTGCTGTTGGCCCTTCCCGCCAACCTGCTCGACAAACTGCAATCCGTGCTCAACGTCTCGGCGCGACTGATCTTTGGAGCTTGATGGAACACTCATGTCACGTCGCTGCTTCGCAACAAACTCCATTGGCTACCAATACGGGAGCGGATCGTCTACAAGTGCCTCCCCCATCTAAAACGGCTAAGTTTGGGGACAGGTCGGTTACACGGGGCAATCCAGAACTGTGGAACTCACTGCCGGACTATGTCACAAACTCTGACTCGCTTGGAATTTTTCTACGTAATCTTAAGACTTACTTATTCACCATCAGATGTTCGTAGTATTGTAAAGCGCTCTTGTCTTTGGCCACTTTTGCCATGCTTATTGCGCTATAGAAATCGTCTGGCTAATAATAATAATAATAATAAAATTTATCCAAAATGACAAGACTGACTTTTTCCGTGTATGCTTCCTCGCCTCCGTGTTGCATGATCTCCGGTGCCATAAATGCCAGAGTTCCGGCAAATCCTTTAGTTCCGAACGGTAAAACCACCCGACTGACCCCGTAGTCTGCCAACTTAATGTCAACTGGATACAAAGCATCGGTAGAATGCGGAGGAGGCAGAGACCAGACTAGCACGTTCTCGGACTTAAGGTCTCGATAGATGACTTGGTGACAGTGAAGATACTCCAGCGCGGTGCTCACCTACACACAAAGTCAAGAAATATCACACTGTTGAAATCTCAAAATTCAAAAATCATATGCAAATTGTATCATAAAGCTTTACAAATCTAATTACAACCTCTTACTTATGACCAATGACCATCTTGGTCTCACAAAATTAAATGTCATTTCTGGTTTAAAATAATAATAATAAGAAAAAGAATAATAGTAATAATAATAACAACAATAATTTGAATAAGTGCTTTAGTGGGATCTCTCTGTAAATCACCTAAACTGTATATTGCTATCGTATTAAAGTCTCCATGAAATCTATAACATTAATAATAATAAAAATAAAAATAAAAATAATAATAATAATAGCAATAATAATAGTAATGTCTTGTATAACACCATTTATAATATACAAATGTGTCAATCAATGGAATTTAAACTCCACCTGCAAAAGATAAAGTCAACTCCAGAGATCAGAGTGGAAAACAAAAAGGCAGACTGAAAAAGAAGCAAACTGGAGGAGATGTCTTTACGACTACGATTGAAAATACTCATTTTGTTAGAAGATCTACTGGACAGAGGAAGAGAGCAGTGGTGGTTCCACGTGGGGGATGAGTGGAGATGCATCCCCCCTTTTTTTGCATGTGAAACCTATTTTTGGTAAATGTCTAGTAAAACTACGGCAAAAAACGTGCGGGTTGATGACCATTTTTTTGCTTGCCAACCTATTTTTCGGTAAAAGTGCAGTAAAATTAGGGAAAACATTTTCTTTTGTCAGTCTTTTTCGGCAAAGTTTATTGATTTTTCCCTTCTCTTTTCATCCCCCACCCCACCAACTTCCTATGAATTCATTTCATCTTCCCCCACCAAGAAATCCTGGAACCGCCACTGGAAGAGAGTTCCAGATGTTTGGGCCCGAATACTAAAAGAAAAGCTGCACCGCTTTGCAAATGCCCGACACATATAAGACAAACATTTTAACAGCAGAAAAACAAAGCAACAAACTTCTAGCACAATTAATTATTAGCCAGTGCATCAAGTCAAAGAATATATCAATGCACGCACAGCAGTGGCAGCTCCAGGATTTGGCAAGTGGGGGGGCCGTTGGGGTGGCAACTTCTAATCATGGGGGGCCAAACCATTCGTTGTTAGGTATGTAGTATTAAGTATAGGGTCCCAACAGGGGGGGCCACTGGGGGAGCAGGCACTCATTGGGGGGCACGGCCCCTCCCGTGGAGCCGCCACTGATGCACAGAGCAGGAGAAATGAACTCACCTGAAATATTATCTGATGAAACGTCAGCACCGAAAGCTTAGCGCCGGCGTTTGAATAGTTTTTCAGCCAAGAGTTGAGCGCGCCGAGCGGCGCGAGGCTCAGCACCAGGCAGAGCGGAGAAACGCTAACGCCGACCAAGGGGACCATGTGCTCATGCTTGAGCATCAGAAGAATGCTCAGCTCCTTCCGAGCGTTGAGGTACGACTCGCAGCAGTTCTTCAAAGGGTCTCTGTCCCAACGAGCCTTTTCAATCTATTACACAAATAGAAAATTTCATATTAATATATTTTAGTTTTAGTTTATTCTATTCCTTCTTTGTCATACAGATTACATACAGTAATTATATAATACAGTAATTTCAAAATTTCAAATATTTCAACAAATTAACATACAGAACTTTAATCTTAACTAGTAGAGACCTAATGTAAATACTTGGAAGAAAAGAAGAAATAAGGTTACTCAAGGGATCGGTAATCCCATAAGGAAGTAATAAAAAAGATATTAATATATTTAGAATTATCTATAAAAACTACCGTTCCAAAATTAATTTCTAAGTATACAGGACAAAGTAACAAGCAAAACAAGCTAATAATAATAATAATAATAATAATAATAATAATAATAATAATAATAATAATAATAATAATAATATTATTATTATTATTATTATAAATTGAGGATATTCGTCATGAAATGTGTACTCATAATTAAATTTCTGCTTATTGTCCCCATGCTGTTAGTCTTAATTTCTGGTTAAAGTTGACTTAAGATTAAGAAATGGTTCAGCCCCAATCAAGAAGAAAACAATGCATTAAAAATAAAATTCTTTTACAGACATACAGAGTACAGCTGCTTCTGAGAGTATGTAGCTCCATCTGGCGGTCTAACTGGCTGAAGCATCTTCAATGCAACAGGAATCACTTTGTCTGAATGCTAAAAATGATTACAACATCAGAAGATACCCTCATAATATTATACCAGAATACCATAAAACCATACCAGCATGAAATACAGTTTCTGAAAATAATTTTTTCTTAAAATTATTAAATCAATTTTAACATAACAATCAGAGATGGACAAGGAGATCAGGAAGAGGATAGAAGAAAAGAAAAGCCTAATAAATATTATACCAGAATACCAAAAAACTACACCAGCATGAAATGCAGTTTCGGAAAATATATATTTTTTTAAAATTATTAAACCAATTTTAACATAACAATCAGAGATGGACGAGGAGATCAGGAAGAGGATAGAAGAAAAGAAAAGCCTAATAAACACTAGTTGCATTAGACAAAAAGAAGTGGATAGATCGCGTCCTCGGAGAAGAAACGGGCCTGCTAAGAGAAGTACCGGTACCAGAGGGGAAGATGGAAGAGAAAAAAAAAAGTGGAAGACCAAGGACATCGACGATGGAGTGGATGGTCGATCCCATAGCAAAGAACAAGTACAAAACCCTAAAAAAGAAAGCTCAAGACAGAGAGGAGTGGCAATGCTGGAGCATGGAACCTGTTTCTGGACAAGAGTACCTGATGATGATGATGATGATGATGACAATGATGATAATGATGATGATGATGGTGATGATGATGGCGGCGGTGGTGGTGATGGTGTTGGTGGTGGTGATCATGATGATGAAGGTGATGAATCAAAGTTAAATGGTGGTGATGATGATGATGATGAAAGTGATGAATTAATGCTAAAAATACGTTGACATAGGCAACTGATAATCGTGATTACTTTATGGACGATGCTTCCTGAATAGACTGCGCCAAAAGCTCCCTTTCCCAAAAACTTCTTTAGAATAATCGAGTCACGATCAACCAGAAAGCTGTCGCTGATGTCGTGAAACACCTAAAATTCGTTACAATCATTAACAACCTATTGTTGTAGAAAGCAATAAAAACTTTCCAGCAATTATTATCATCACTTAATTATAAACTTCTATAGAACCAACTCTAAAACTCAAAAGTATCGACCGATGATAACATCTGTTGCTAAATTAGTTTCTTAGCTTCTTAGTAGTTAGGTCGTGGTTATGGTCGATGATACAATTAGATTCTACGACCAGAGAAACTCACAGTATCTGGAGCTACGTGGCCTGAGTACACGAGGCCCGTACTGCTTGCAACGAAGAAAGGACCGAGGTTCCCGTGGCTCGGACAGAAGACGACGCGGCTGAGCTGCGCCACTTGGAG
Source organism: Metaphire vulgaris (assembly GCA_018105865.1). Lineage (NCBI taxonomy): Eukaryota > Metazoa > Annelida > Clitellata > Crassiclitellata > Megascolecidae > Metaphire > Metaphire vulgaris. The sequence continues at coordinate 10,365,170 of CM030864.1, read as the reverse complement.
ACACTGCTCCACCGTGTAACAGTGAACGGTCCTCAGTGCATCCGTTTCGCCGTTGCATCTTCCTTTCTCGCTAAAAAAATTGAATCCAATAAAACTGTTGAACGCTCCCAAACACTCTTTGAAACGACTTATAGAACTCTCCATTTTGTCAACATGCAGTAATCGCAGCTGGAGAACTTTTGAGTGATTTTTTAGAAGAGGAGCTAAATAAATATTCTGCTTAGTTTAATTCAGCTTGTACGACAATTTATATAGTGCAGTAAGTCATAGGCTTCAGGCAAAAGCGCTTTACACATTGTTACAATAAAATTACATTACAACTCAGTCAGTAACAGTCATTGATATAAACTCATTAACCCAAGAACATTGAAAAACAGGGTAAAGCATACAAAATTGAAGAAAAGTTGAGATTGAAGTAGGTACCATAGATCCTGCCATAAACATTAATTTCTTATATGGAACACTTAAGAATACAATAGTTAATTTAGGATGCAATGCAACTTAAAGTAAAGGCAATATTGAGAGAGAGAGAGAGAGAGAGAGAGAGAGAGAGAGAGAGAGAGAGAGAGAGAGAGAGAGCGCGTCATCTTTTGCATTTTAATCAGCAGCAATAATATTATTGTAACATGACTGAATTCAGACTTCTAAAAACATTCACCAAAGACAGACGTTTAAATTCATTTTTGTATTTTATTCACCAAAACTTCATTGACTTTTAGTAAAAAATAAATATTAACACCTTTATCATCCATTGTACATTGTGCTACAAATAAATGGCTGGTAAAGGAGTTAAAGCCAAGTATCATCAATAAATGCCATTCTTTTATACTAGGATTAACCTATATACTTCTATTGTACCTTAAGTCACTTGTTATATATAAGAAATTTATACAATTTATACCTAGAAAGTAAGGCACTGCCGAATTTAGAGTGAGCCCAAAATCAACACTGTGTACATTGCAAGTTGTACATTGTACACTGCAATGCAAGATTCTCAGCATTAAAGGCAAGATTCTCAGCATCTAAAGGCAAGATTCTCAGCATTAAAGGCAAGATTCTCAGCATCTAAAGGCAAGATTCTCAGCATAATCGGTCTGTTGCATATCAGAAAAACATTGAACACTGCGAAAGCAATAGTCAATTAACAATCCGACTGCAATACTATATTCAGTCATAGAATACATAACATATATGAATGACATATGTGTGCATATTATGTATTATAATTAACTTAATGACATACGATGCATATTACATGTGCCCCAGAAAAACTGAAGTGCCCATATACCTCAAAACACCAAATATACCAAATATACAATGTGCCAGTAAAAAAAATGGAACCCCAACAAATATTGCAACAACTCTCTCAAACCTGCACCAATTGAAACAAAATTTCAATAGAAGTTTATTTGTTTGAGCGGTTTACAACTTTTGCTGTCAGCTCTCACAGATTATAGTTTACTGTCTATTTATTGGTTGATGTCATTTTCTATGTCGTTGAGTGTGTCAAAAAAACAAGCAAAAATGTTTTCAAATGAAGATCATGTTTAACTAAATTTTATTAGAATTAAAATGAGGTTTGAAATTAAAAATTGAAAAATAGTTAACATTAGTTTTCATCATTATCAAAGGGTTCCCCTTTTTTCCGAACGGCGTATATAAGTAATGTGTTACTTTTAAAATTTCAACAGAAAAGCACAAATAACCGTACTCTGTCTCATCGTTATTGTTCTCCACTGGACAATGGCCCTGTGTGTTCACGCTCTTCTTAACATCTCGATCACAAGAAAAACTCCGAACTCCGTCATTCAGATGAGTCGCATTCGAAATTCCGCGCAAACGCGAACTGCTCAATGTTCGGCCGATTCTCTCGGGATGCGAAAGGTGCATGATGTCGCCGTACGAATGACTTTCCGACGACCGGGAGGCAGAATTTAGATCCGCGCAGCTCGAGCTGCGAGAATCGACGATGGACCAGACCTCGTCGTTCAGCGCCTTCATGATGAAACCGCTGTGCTCGAGAAAACAACGCGTGCACGGAACCAGTCTCGTGATCAGGTACATGCCTCGTGTGTTCTGGGTAAACCGGATTCCGATGTCGGGGTACCAGTCTTCGAGCAGCAGGTCAATGCACTCGATGACCCTCGTCATCAGCAAGGCCACTATTTTGCTGTCGGGATACAAGACGTACTTTTCCTCGGCCTTCTTTTCGGAGTCGATTTCAACCTCGAGAGTCTCGTTGTGAATCAAAATTTCAAGAATCGACAAGTCGTCCGTCGTGATAGACGACCACGAAACCTGGTCCTCGGGTTTTATCACGAGATCGAACAGCCGGTAGTCAAACAGACCGCGAGAGTAATCGGTGACCTCTTTGACCTGCAGCATATTCAAGCCGAGAAGCTGCAGCTGGGCACCAGTCTGCCACAATCGCCAGCGGGGAATCATCGCCGGACGAGAAGTAAGCTCATCGAAACTCACCGGAAGAACCGAGAAATTGTAGAGGCCTTTCAACATTTCGTAAAACTGCGAATCTCCCAAAACCCGAGTAATAAGACGTGGCCAAAATCCCGACGGAAAATAAGACATAACGTACAACCGAACGACTGAGATTACAGGATTTACAACGTTTCTTACGCTGAACTTATGTCCAGTTTCTCCAACATCTGCAGGAAATTTGTTCTTTGAGGTAAACTCACAGTTTTTGAGTCTGTTGGCAGTGTGAGTCTGATGATGAGCAAGAGTGATTATGAGTCAAAGTTTGGTCACCATTAGCATAACATGTTATACGTTTACTATTATGGCTGGAGAGGAAGCAATCCGAAATGTCTTTTCCAGAACCTTGAACAGGAATCTAAAAGACAAAATAAACTGAATTTTAAAGCAAGAACCTTAAAGCACAACAGCAAAACTGAAAAATAAAATAATACTACAGAAAATCAACTTTTCCTGTTCAACTATTTCTGTTCGACATCGACTTTTCTTGTTTGCTAAAATCTTTTTGTTTATCAGCTAAAGGCGCATTTGTGTAAAAAAAGTGTGCCAGAGAAATGGACTCATTCATTCATTCTATTCTATTCTATTCCCTAGATAATTTATTTAACGCTATAACAGAGCTGGAGCTAAAATCAAGAGCGATTTACAAATGTTCATAAGATGTGCAAAATAAATGCTTCTTGAGGGCAGTTGCAAACGCCTCGAAGGATGTACTAGATGTCACTGAGGCGGGAAGAGCATTCATTCATTCATTCATTTATTTATTCATTCATTCATTCAAAATAATCTTACTTTAAAGGTAAATGTAGGTTCTGTGCTCGAGTACGAGTATTGGGGTCCGGCGCTTATCTCCTCCAGTCTAGGCAATCAGCTATGCAGGTGGCATAAGCCATTAATCTGAGGTAGGTTGCCATTACTTTCCCCAGACCCACGTTTTACCTCACAGCTTACCGCTGCTCCTCATTTTTACCACTGCCCTCTAGCGAATACGGCTGAGTCGACCTTAGGGCTCCAGCAGGACTCAATCCCCTTCCATCACCATGCCTCTCTAGCATGTTACTGCTCTGCCATCTTCCCACTCTTACTTTAAACCCAATTAAATAATCAAAAACGATTCTGATTTAGACTTTTGACATAGAATTAATTAATTAATTAATATTAAGATGGGTCTTAATTGCAGGTAATCAAAAATAAACACACTGAAAGACAACAAACTTAAACATTAAAATAACTACTAAGAAGGTAAGAAAATAATTTAGCAACAGATGTTACGACTCACGATGACGTCATTCTGACCGGGTCGACCAATGATCAGGTCACGGTCCATCGGTAACAACGACGGAATGACAAGACTAGACTCATTCCAAAGCAGGGCAACTTCAAATTTCTGGAGAAGGTCGACGATGTACGACCGAATGTCTTGCGACTTAAAAGAAATCTTTTTGAAAAGCAGTTTCAAGTCGTCGACCATCATCAATCCTACAACAGCGTCACATATTAATACCATCAGTTTTGACAACAGACCAGGTGACCCTCTCTCTCTCTCTGGATTTGATGCACCGTCGATCGAAGAAGTCACGGCGTGGGTTAAAGCGTCACCGAACAAACAATGCTCGACCGATCCTCTCCCAACGTGGTTACTAAAGGAAGCCATAGGGAGCTTTATAGCGCCGTTTCTTACGACACTATTGTCCGCGTCCCTAGCGAGTGGAGCGTTTCCCACGCCCTGGAAACACTCCATCGTTCGACCACATCTGAAACGACCAGGGCTTGACCAATCGGGACCACTTAATATATTCATAAACTGAAAATGATGATGACAATAACGATGATGGTGGTGGTGATGATGATGACTATGTTTGTGGTGATGATGGTGAAGATGATGATGATGACGATGATGATGATGATGGTGAAGATGACAATGACGATGGTGGTGATGATGGTGATAAAGGCAGGTCCAGTTGGCTTTTTGGAACCTGGGATTAGATGAGCAAGGTGGCTTCCTATTGCCCTCCTCACAGACAATTACGGATGAACATTGAACAACATGTCCAAGGTCGCTAAGCAGTGGCAAAGGTAAGATTCGAACCTGCTACTCTCTGGTTAATAATAATAATAACCAGGAACTGATTAGTGTGGCATATCGTACAACAAATACCACTAAGACACCAAACAAGTGAAAATAAACATACATCAATTCTGACATAGCATAAATCTTTTTTCCGGATAACTGTGGACAAACAGTGCATGACAAGATATCCTACCACACCCCTCATTTATAAATCAATGCATATAAAAAACGATTCATCTGAAAATAGATTTCTTAAACGAAATATTCTGACCTGATCTTACAAGGCCATTGATTTCTCGAATTGTAATTACACTGGCGAGCATATCACAGAGCCACTGAGGATCAAGAAAGTAGATGTCACGAAGATTTATGTCCTCATAGTGCAGCAGTATGCCTAGATAAGTACAAAATCTGTACAGAATACAAATGCATTTAATCTCAAATTAACTAAATAAAATAAATACTGTGAATATGTAATGCCAGGGTGTGATTTGTAATCTGTTTCACTATTTCATGCTTAACTTCATTGAAGAGATATAATTCAACTTATAATTAACAATTAATACAGCACCATTATTAGTTTGCTATTTTTCAACATTGACACGGCACTCTTCTACCGTTGCTGTGGCACAGTTGTGTGCCGCGGAACACACTTTGGGAAGCACTGGTCTACTTTGTGATTAAGTAAGTCATGATTTGAATTTTTCTATTGGTAAGTAGGGGCAATACTCTGAATTTCAAATCACAGAAACATTCCAGGCAGTCAATCAAATCCATAGAAGCCTAAAAAAGCAACAAGGACGTGCAAAATAAAATACATGAAGCTTAAGAAGTCATTGTAGCCATCTAAATGATTTTTTAAAAATTTAATGGTGTATTACCATTTTCGTGCAGAAATTGTGTTGCCTGGTTCAGTTCTGAGATATCCTGAAAACTAACCCCATACATCTCCTCCATCTTTCCAATCACCAGATGTCTACAGAAAATAACGAATGAAAAATAAATAAATTCAATGATCAAAATTCACCCAAAATGTCAAACTACAGGTAGAAACATATATCATTAATAAACACACCAATGTACAGTAGAATCCAGATATAATTATTGTATTTGCTATATCGAAATTCTGCTTATATCAAAGTTTAAGCGCCAGTCATCAACGGCCCTGGGAAACCTTTCTTCAGCCAGCTAGTGTCTATTACTGAGAGCTACTGAGTGATTCTTCAGAAGAGGTGCTATACAAATATTCTGTTACATTACATTACATTACATTACTGTAATCTCTCCCACTCTAAACTTTGCAGCCAGCAGCCAGGACCACCAGGAACTGCTTCACTAGTCCCTTGAGGGGAATTATTATGCTGACTGCTGGATGCATAGGAATAAGCATCTATGAGGCCGAAAGCCCTCCTCACTTTTCAAGAAAGTACCTGGTAGGTTAGGACAGGGTTTCTCAAACATTTTGGAACTACGGTCCACTTCATCGGTTTCATAATGTGGTGCGACCCTAATCATAGCATGTTATATATATATATATATATATATATATATATATATATATATATATATGCATATGCATTGGGGCCATCTGGCGAACGTCAGATGAAATGAATCTTCTGAGTTTTGAATAAAAGGCCGGACAAAAGCTCTGATTAAATTCGAATGAAAATATGGCAAATATATTAGGCAGAATTATCAATATTTTTGTCAAAGACAAAAAGAGAGAAATAAATATGGAAGTTTCTTGAAAATTATCTTCTCTAAACTTTGCAATAACATACCTTTATTACGCATGTTAAAAATCCTATGAGTACGGCACAATCGCTTAACCGCAACGTTAATTAACGTCAATTCAGTATCTAAGAGATTCCCTATTGTTATTGGAGTTTCAGAGCAAAATGGTAGTGCTGTTACGGTTAACCGAACCGAACCGATACCGCGGTTTTGACCATGCAAATTGGACGGTTTTAACCCTAGGTTAGGGTTAGGGTTAACACTAACCCTATGACCTCTTTTTTCAATGCATTAAATGCACTAAATGCATTTAGTGCATTTCAATGCAGTTCCATCAATGCACAGCTTTTAAGCGCTAAAATAACAAGTGTTGTTCTTCTGGCATGTCTATGTCTCTATGATGAGTCAGAGTCTGACGTCATTATTGAAATCAGTAAAAACAATTTTAAAATGGCTGCATTAGTAGTGTCGCGCAGTGCCAGTTTAGTGTGGAATGCCAATTAGCTCCGGACACCTTCAAAATTGAGGTAAAATCCAAAAACCCAAATCCACAATCCTAGAAATATCCCTGAGGCTAACGGAGCGAGCTCAAGCCCTGTTAGTGCCCCTAGTGGCTTTCACACATGCAGTAATGCTTCCTAAGCCCCTTTAAATCATGCCGAGTTTAAAATTAGGCCTATATTGGCAATTGCATCAACTGAAAAAGGTGACTTAATTAAAGGGGCCGTCCATAAATGACGTAACGCGAATTTGTCACTTTTTTACCCCCCAACGTCACGCGACGTCACAAAACGTTGGACCCCTAAAATATGACGTCAGAACGGGCCGACCCGCCATTTTCAAAAATCGCGTAACGTCATTTAATTTTTTATTTCTTATTAAAGTCCTCAAAAAGGCCATTCTTGTATTTTTCCTCTCGAAAAACCCTGACAAGCAAAAAGAGGTCATAGGGTTAGGGTTAACCTAACGCTAACCCTAGGGTTATAACCCTAACCTAGGGTTAAAAAACCGAACCGAAACCGCGGTTTTCGGTCAAAACCGAACCGAAACCGACTGAGACTGCACGAGGTGAAACCGTAACAGCACTACAAAATGGTAGGAGTACCATTTCCTTGTGTTATGGCAAAATAGGGTTAACTATTGGACAGGGTTCCTAAACTCTTTTGGAACTGCTACCACTTCAGCTGCTTTGTAGCACACCACGACCCTGCAAACTTATTGTCAACTAAAATTGGATAAAACACTAATCATTTTAATATAAGCCGTATATGGAGGATTGCAGGCATATAAGTTTCTTAAAACCTAAGCATACTTGCAACTTTCAAGGCTTGTGACATAGTGGTATTGGTTAGAAAATGACACTTTTGAATGTAATTTCGCACTACCCTGTGACCTGCTAGACCTGCGACCCACAATTTGGGAAACACTGGGCTAGGATATGGGGAAAGGCATAGGAGTCTCCCTCTCCTTCACCCAAGTTACACCTGTGGCTGAATAAGCAGGCCATCAAATAACCAAAGCCGATGAAGGGGCACGCCAATCTCTCTCATGCTAGACTTCCACTCCTAGAGACAACTGTAGAAACTTTAATTACTGTACTTTGTCCAAAAGGTCAATCAGGCTGCTTGGTTGGCCACCCTGACCTCGTTAGTTTCCAGCGTTGATAAACAAAAACATTGGGATTTTAGAGAGGGACTTTCATAATTTAAAATATTGGTTTATACTTTTTATTTCATCTGATTTGTTTATGTAGTGGTAGACATTATAATTTTTAACATTTGTTGATGCAGATCTTAATATTTTTACATAAAATGAAAATCTTAGATGGTGTAATAGCCAGATATGCACATTTGTCCAGACTGAAATTTTGGCTTTCTATGACCCAGAATTCGAAAAATAGAAACTTGGATAGAAACTCGGATATATGTTGATCATGGTCTCTTGAGCTTCGATATAGCAGGATTTACTATACATTACAAATGCACATTAAAATTAAATAACAAATCCAAATATATGATATGAGCAATCCTAGCCCTAATTTGGCAAAGACAATTATCAAACAAATCTTAAAATCATTTTCCTGGCCAAGCACAGAGGAAGGAAATTGAGAGAATTTTGTTTCATAAAACAGTACACAGAGAATGGATGTGATTCAATGAGGTTGTACTTGTATTGTCCTGCGTATAGAACTGGGTCCTTTCCTTCGCGTTTCCTTTCTTCTGCCAATTTCATGACAACGTCCTGAAGATAGAGGTAACTGGCTGGAACCAACTGATCAAGAAGACGAGTACCTTGACTACCTGTAAATTAGTACGCTTCAGACGTAACGTAAAAACTTATATTTCTAATTTCCAATTCTATTCATCATTAACCGCAACGTGCTTTCTGCTAACTCTTTAGTGCCAATAGCTAGGCAGAAATATTTCAAGATGTCCTCTATCTCCTGTTAATCTTCTTCCTTCTGTGATTGAAATTCCTTTCATGTTCATGTCTTCTCTGATGTTGTCCATCCACGTTTTCCTCGGTCTTCCTCTGGTCTAATTAATTAACGAGGCATCTTTGGCCTAATTAATTAATGAGGTATCTTTGGCCTAATTAATTAATGATGCATCTTAGACCTGGTTGATGTTCTTCATTGGCAACCTTCCATATCATATCCACCAACTGCGATATGTATGTTCTCGACATCAGACCCCCTTTACAGCTGACCTCCAGGTGCCCGAGCACCCGGGGAAGCCCCAGTTTATCCGGGTCAGCCACCTGGATGTACTTTCTCTCGATCAGCTCCCCGAGATCGTCCAACCGTGCCCGAGGAAAGTTTTTCCTCAGGGCGTCTCGATGAGTTCCGACAATTATGACAGGAGAGTTGGGCGCTCTTGCCTGAATTTCACAGAAAATAGACGACATCACGAATAAAACCATCATTAAAATAGGTTCGCAAATAGTTTTATTAAAGAGGTGGCTATGAATATCAACACATGAATATTTATGAACTAATCAGTAAGTATGATAACATAGAAAAAATTCATGCACAAAAATTTGCTTCTTCCACCAAATTTGTACAAAGTCCATTAATAAATTTAACATTACCCATCTCTCCACCAAATGCTCCTTATAAACATGAACATCTTGCACTTGTGGCATTTTGCAAAGATTAGTAAAAAAAAAAGTTTATAGTCACGTGACCAGAGACCTGAATGTTAATGAGCCAACGCAGAATTTCATTCACTCCTTCCTCGCCATCAGTCACTTTCCAAACAACAACGTAAAGCGATCGTTTCGACAGAAAATACTGATGCGTTGCGTAATACTCTTTCTAAAAACATATGAAACTATGAAAAACAAATCAAAAATAATAGTAACTGAACAAAAACCAAGAAACAACGGAAATAGAGGAATTTTAACACCTCCTGTGATGATGAAACCACATCATCTCGCTGTCTGAAACTGATAAGAAGTGACTACAGTATAAGGAAGTACACCATTATTTATTCTCATAAAGTAATATATGAACATCATCATCGTCCTCCTAGTTGTCACCGTTGCCATCTTCGTCATCACCATTATCATCAACCGTGGGTTCATCGCCCGTTGGTGTATAATGCCACCTCCACAGTTTTCTGCCATTCTTTCCTGTCCGTTGCTCTGTGACTCAGATCCTGTAAACTGCTTCCAACCCATTCTTCAATATCATCACACCGTTCCTTGTGTGGTCTTCCTTTCTTATTGGCATTCCCCATTATTCCAAACATTACAGCTTTCATCTTTCTGTCCTCTTTCATTCTTTGTGTCCAAATAGATGGAGTTTCCTTTGTTTTACTCTTCAGATAAAATAAATGTTATCAAATAAATAAATAAAAACAGGTCTGTACTCAGTACAATAAACACATTTCATTTACATAGAGGCCGGGAATTAAGGTTGAAGCTGTTTGGTGTGGTAGCACGATATGGCCGAGACGAATAGATGGACAAGACATGACCTAACATTACATGTTGCATGAGGTGACTCTGGGCGGAACTGGGGGTTCGATAAGAAGGAACTAGTCACCAATGGATAAACTTGGGCATTTTAAAGGGCAATCTCACATTTTGATTTCAACAAGTTATTTATTTTTTTATTCATCTCATCTCATATTTGATATTTTACAAGATTCAATTACTTAACATCCTTACATAAGATACACATAAGATAAACAGTGAGCTACTACAACAAGTTCTTAACTTGCTACTTAACTTGCTACTAATACTTAACTAATAAACATATTACAAGAGTTAACACCATATATATGGTAAAATTGAACAATAATTGTTTACTAGTTTATCGAGAAATTATGTTGATTATAATGTTAGTCAGTTTGTTTATTATTAGTAAAAATTATAAAAATACCCAGCGATGCTAAATAGAGAGATGCCAGGGAATTGCTACTCTTCAAACTAAGGGTTCCCACTTATCTGTTTGTAAATTTTCTTCTTTATTTTGCCACGAAAAGACCTTAATGTCCTTTTCCAAATAGGCAACCAAAAGGCCATGGGCAGTCAAGTATAAAGTAACACACACAGTAGGTAAACCCTTTGAGCTCAATATGTTAACCCTTTGAACCCTAGCTTCTCCAGCGATTAGGCTATATGCGCCTATCCCGCAGGCCGCTAAATTTCCGGTTTCAAGGGGTTAAGCAATTTTATTCTTTGTTTATTAACTGCCTAGGAGAGTCATTGATTCGAACAGTAATGGAGGGAAGTATAGCAGGAAAAAAGACAAAAGGAAGATCAAGGAGGATGCTATTGGACTGGATGATGAAAACAGATGCACAGCGTTGCAAAACCTATGCAGAAACAAATGAAGAGGCAAGGCACAGAGAGGAATGGAAATAATGGAGCCCTGAACCTAACTCAGGACAGAGAACCTGGTGAAGATGATGATGATGATGATGATGATGATGATGATGATGGTTAGCTGTACCTGTCCGCCAAAGTCCCAGGTGCTGAAAACAACCTTTTCACTGCCTCGTTGGATGTCAAAAGTTCCGATGTCTACGCCAACCGTCGAAATGTTTTCACCTCTGAGGTCTTTGCCTTTCATTTCGTGACCCATTCGTTGCGCCCAGTGCTTGACAATCGAACACAAATTAATAGAAATAAAGAAAATTCAGAAATTACACCAGAAAATGTTTCACAAAGGATTCACAATAAATACTAATAAAACAGCTAATATAAGCCAATCAACAAGACGGCCACTAGACCAGTTCAACAACAACAACGCATCCTATGCACTTAACCAGAAAGCACAAGAAATACTGCTGCAATTTTACTGACCGTGAATTTGTTCCTGTCGCCCGTTTGATGGCGCAAATGGCCGAGTAAAGTTGTCTTCCCAATTCCTTGTTTTCCAACAAACATCAGTTTCATGCGATTGAACGGTTTTGCTCTGCAAAAAATTATTTTTTAAAATGTCAGCACAAACAGTCAATGCTGGAGCAATGCTTAAAGTGAGATTTGATATATGGCTCTGAGCAGAAATATAAGAGGCACTATATAAATGCTACATTACATTATATTACAAAATATCAAATACGAAAGCGTAATTATTACTACAGCGTGTACTGGTTCTGTCTTAAAGAACCTTTTGACAACAATTTAAACAAAGAATCAAAGTCTAAATGATGCACGCAACTCTTCTCTGACTGATTTCAGATAGCTGAGAACCGTCAGCGTTCTCGATATTTTTTCGCCCAACAGAGAACGGAGAGTTTCTTCAACGGGACAACCAGAAAATTCCAGAAACCACAATTTTTTCATAAGTCCCATCTCCGGAGGCAGCTAGCAAACAAATTCAACACATGTGAAGGTAGAAGAAAACAGGAGAAAGTAGGAGAAAATAGGAGAAAGTAGGAGAAAATAAGAGAAAATGCTAATTAATCAATTTAATTATACATCAGTCAATAATGGCTGCTCACCACATATAATAATCAATCAACTTCTATAGCGCCAGTTGACACTTTTTCCTAGTATGGTTTACTGCTCATTAACAAAAGTGGACACCATAAATAAGTGAATGCTATACAAGTTAAGATAAAGCAGATTTGATGCATAGAAGTAGAGTAGCAGATTTTAGAATTCATAACAATATTAAACTGTATAAACCCTATGAAACATACATCTTTGCCTCAAATCTAAGCTTCTAATTACAACCATCATCATCATGTTCTCTGTCCTGGGACAAGTACAGGGCTCCATTGTTTCCATTCCTCTCTGCACCCATATAAGATAAAAAAACTTTAATTTCTAAAATGCTGCAAAAAATCGGTTGAAATCGTAGGTATTGACACCTATCACAAAACTATTATAATAGAAATTAAACTCCTTTAGAAATACTTCTCTAATTTTATTTGAGGAAATCTTCAGTTCTGCCAACTGAGTCAAGTCGCTGATATCAGCTGAAAGTGAATCGATATCATTGTTGCTAAGATCCAAAAGAATCAGGTTCGGATAAAGCAACCAATCTGGCAAATCCTTCTGCTCCAATCGGTCAGATTTCAACCGACCCTTATCTCTCTGCTGTAAAATAAATCAGAAAGTAATAGATGAAGCACCCAGCTATTCAATTAATATCTGTTAATCATCAAGAGGATATTAGATAGGGAGTTATACGTTAATTCGGTTTATACACAGTGATTATAGTAATTTATTGGACATAAATATGGGCTTTCCAGAGTTATCTCTGGGTCCCGTCCTTAACGCTTGGTTTCCGCTGCCCTGTATTCGGTGCAGACTTCGCAGCGAACACTGCTCATCAATTTGATGCTATAACCGCTCACTAGCGAGTAATGCCGAGTCGACCTTAGGGACTCCTATGGGAGTTGAACCCATTCCGTCAGCGTGCCTGCCCAGGATGTAACCACTTCTGCCATCTTCCCGCCCTCAACAAGCATACATCAGTTATCAAACAAATTAATATCAATGTAATATTGATGAATAAGATAATTACAGATGTTTGACTTCCCCTTGAAAGTGGATATTCAAACGAAAGCTTTGCTTTTGGGCTTCCGTCCCTCGCCACGTTAAACTGCGTATCCACGTCAACCTCAGCTTCACGACGGACGCTGAATTTCGTCAGTCGATTGTTGTCAAGCTTCAGCGACTTAAGTCGAACAAACTGCTGATGAAGACGATGATGACACACCAACGGTGTCATCATCAAAGTCGAAAGGGTCGGCGAAGACGAGGACAGAGTCGACGACGAGAACCGACGAAGCATTGGATTCGACGCAGACATCGTCATCACCGGAGAAAAACTAAACAATGGGAACAAAAGAAACGATGCTTCAAATTATGATTCCCGCATAATCCTGTTTTAAATTAAGGCTGTTAGCAGTTAACCGGTCCCAAGAGCAAGTTTCGGTCCTTTTAACCTTGACTGGTTAACCGTAATTTCAATTCAGCCTCTAAATGATGCGAACTCATGCACCGGCAACATCAAAGCACTTTAATGTAGGCAGCACAAGTTGCCGGCGAGTGCAGAGTAGGGATGTCTTGGGTATACCCGTACCAGCGGGTATACCCTACCGCACCAGCGCAGTGCGGGTAGGGTAGGGTACACATTTTACGGTGCGGTCGGGACGGGTACAGCGCTGGGTGCGGGTATAGCGGCTACGGGTGCGGGTATACCCGTTTTACCGAAAAGTTATATTTTCATTTCTCACTACTATAGCAAATTAGCAATGCAATAATAGAAAATAATATTGAGTAAAGTGTATTAGTATAACTTGTACATCGCGTTCAGTTTGTCAGACAGCATGCATTTTACTTACTGAAAACACAAAGGAAATACAGATGACATAATCTGACATCTTCAGTAATAAATCTATAATGGCGTCCTCTGACTCCTCCAAGGACCCTTTGACCGAGAAAGTTCTTCTGGTAAAGTTTTGTGGTTTAACTTGAACTCTAATGCCTGCTCATAGATAAATGATATCTACTAAATATTTTAAACAAGCCCATTCGTGTCGGCTTAGGCTAGCTGACTGATTATCCTGATTCCTAAGTACTAGATCTGTCCTAATCTAAACATGCGTGCTATTTACAATGAATAGTTATCCCAATTTCAGAGCCCCGATTTCACTGTTGCCTCTCTATAGTCTCTAGGAACGGATACGGGTTCACGGGTCCATGTACAGGTCCTTGTAGTACTTGTACCCGTGAACGCACCCAGGGTCGGGTCCAAAATTCCAAATCCAAAAACTCCAAATTCCAACCAAAGTCGGTTACGGTGCGGGTGCGGGTACACAGCTTACGGGTGCGGGTCGGGTAATGGGTACAGCGCCACGGGTGCGGGTAGGGTAGGGTAAAAAGTTTTTCCACGGGTGCGGTAGGGTAAGCATTTTGCTGTACCCGCACATCTCTAGTGCAGAGTTAATAGAGCTGTAGGCCTACTTCAAGGATAGCCGTGGAAAAGACACCAAGTTAACGCTAATGATCAGGGTGCGATTTGTGACTGGAGCAGTGGGAAAGGGAATATTTGGAGGGAAAAAGAGTTTGGGGGATGTAGTTGTTGGGGAAATGTAGCAGTGGGAGAATATAGTGGTGAAGAGATGTAGCAGTAGGGGGGATGCAGTTGGGCAGTGGGAGAAGGAATCCCCCTCCCCCACAAATTGTGCCCTGCTAATGAGTCCTTAAATACCAGCAGGAAACCATATTTTAAATATTCAGATTTGTGAGAGAGAGAGAGAGAGAGAGAGAGAGAGAGAGAAAATAGAGAGACAGAGAGAGATACAGAGGAGAGAGACAGAAACAGAGACAGGCAGCGAGAGACAGAGACAGAGAGATAAACCAAAAATTAATCCCTTAGCTTTTAAAGTCCAGCTGAATAGCCTAGACTCCCTAGAGGTCATATCTCTTATATTCATGGATATTTTTACACCCCTAACACCCTCCCCCCCATTTCAGGTCGACGCCCCAAAATTTACTAATGTGACAATGGTATGCATACAAAATGCATACTAATTAGCTCAAACACCCCCACCCACCCACCCCAATTGGAGAAGTAACACCCCACACTTTTCTCCCGGATTACCTTTTTTTGCTTTTCAGACTTTTTTGAGACTTGATAGGTTATTTTTCTTTTTTTTCCTGCACCCCCAAATTTTACCAACACCCCCAACCAATTCACAATCCTAGAAATAACCCTGCTTATATTTCTATTATATCACATGATCATTGTTGGGCTATGTCAGTGATGGGCACACATTTTTATCCGAGGGCCGCAAAAGTGTCTGCGATGAAAGTCAAGGGCCGCACACATTTTTTCGGCATTTAGACAGTGGCGGCTCTAGGATTTGGCAAGTGGGGGGGCCGTTGGAGTGGCAACTTCTAATCATGGGGGCCAACCATTTGTTGTTTAATGTATGTAGCATTAAGAATAGGGTCCCAACTGGGGGGTCACTGGGGGGCCAGGCACTCAATAGGGGGGCACGGGCCCCCCTTGGCCTTCCCCCGGTGGAGCCGCCACTGCATTTAGAATTAGATTTTTAAATAGTTTCCAAAACGACTTTAACATAACGTATTATAAACTATGCAGTGTAAGTAATTATTAATAAGCCAAGACTGTCAAAATAAGCCTAGACTGTAAAGTCGAAGAAAAGCTAGTAAATATCAAAAGCATCATTTCTAGCTAACGATCAAGTGCCAGAGTGTAAATCCAATCTGAATGCTGAATTTTCCATCAAGGTGTTGTCAAATGTTTCACATTTTTAGAGGGCCGCACATTAATGTAGTATCTCTCGAAGTCGGGGGCTGCACAAAAGGGCTTCGAGGGCCGCATGTGGCCCGCGGGCCGCACTTTGCCCATCCCTGGGCTATGTGATCAATTAAACCATGATGTGGAGTAGATGAGATTGAACTTAACAGTCCATACGCTCAATAAACAATTCAAAATATATAAATCTGAGACAAGACAACGAAGGAAAAGAGTTGAATGGCAAAGCTACCAAAGGATTTGCACAGTGCAAAGAATATACCGTATATATTCGTGATAAAGTCGAGAAATTTAAGGCCAATTCACAGGTTATATATCCTGACCTCGACTTATACTCGAGGCACTAACTGTTGGGTAAAGTTTCCATACATAGCATGTCGAAAATAATTAATTTAGCTAACTGCGTAATTATTTTCAACATATGCTACGGCATCTAAATAAAAGTTCACATCAGCGCTTTTAAGATTGGTAATTTATAGGCGCCACATAAATATTAATTAAATATTGGCGCTACATAAATATAAAAAAATCAAGATTACCGGTAATTAAGACTTTTATATTGTCAAGAATGAGCGAATAGCAGGTTTAAAATTTTCCTAATCGTCAGGAATCAATCTGGGAATGTGAAAATCGTTCAGTTTCTCGATAGTTCAAAGCTAAAACGCAGTTTTTCAATCAAAACAATGGCGCCGCTGCCGCCACATGCCCACTTCGCGTCCGCCATTGTTCCGACTCTCACTATCACCTCAAGAGGGTTCGCCGCGATGACGTCACTTCGACTTATTCTCGGGTCAATGACTTTAGACACCTTCAAATACCCAAAATCTAGGGGTCGACTTATACTCGGATCGACTTTATCTCGAGTATATACGGTATGATGAAGAAGATGAAATCTGAAATTCAAAATCTCAAATTAAATCTCAGTTATTTAAATTGAATCTACCAACTTTGAAATCCTTAATATGTAAAAAACATCAGCAATTGCAAAGTGATAAAAAAATTGGCAGAACAAATAAATAAGCCAAAATTGACTTCCCATATAATTCTGTTTAAAAACATATCTTCCACAGAAATATCTTTGCACTTTTTAATATTCCTAAAACCAGCTTTTAAGAATGGCTCCAACCAATAACATAAGAAACCCAAAACGAAATTTCAACTGCAAGCTAGAGGGGAGAAGATCTAAAGGAAGACCGAAAAGACGATGGGTGGACAGATTGGAAGAGGATCTGCACATGGCAGGGCTGAATCTCAATGGAAAAACTGATGGAAGACACCGGAGGACGAAGACCCAACCCGACCTGAATAACATAAAATGAATCAACTGATTTTTACTGGTTTTAAATATGAAAATAAGAAATACCTTCTTGACTGGAATGGACTGAAGCATAGCGAGGAAAAATGCACGGCCGGTAAAACACCACTTCTATCGGCGATTGGAATACTCTTGCGTTTCTTGACATCGCAGGAAATCAGATTGTGAGACAGATCGAGGGACTTCAATCGAGCGGGGTACAGACTCGGCGAGCCGACCTCCCTGAGTCGGTTGTGAGCCAAACAGAGCTTCTCGAGGCCCGGAGCCAAGCACGGCAGTCCGTACGGAACCTCGTCAAACTGGTTTCCGGAAAGCACGAGCTCTTTAAGCTGCGAATGCTGTTCAACTTTCTTATCGAAATCTTGGGCGCTCGACACGATTTCCACCTGTACCCGCTCCTGCCAGCAGTTGACATAGGTAGCCGGGATCGCCGAATATTCCTTCCGCAGATCGGCCTGCTCTCTGATCGGCGTGGCATCGCCGATTTCGACGCCGGAATAGTTCATGGTGTGCTGACATGGAAAAGACACGTTGCCCTTTCCTGCTTCCATGCCGGGGGGCGGAGAAAAGCCAGACAAGGAGGAATGGTCTCTCTGGTCACAGGATTCGGAAACTGAGTTGTCGGGATAATAAGGAAGATTGTCCAGACTATTGTTCGCCAGATTAAGTTCCACCAGTGAGCTGCTCGTCCACATGTCGAACGGAAGGCTGCAGATCTGGTTACTCGACGCATTCAGGCGTCTCAGCGAAGGCAATTTGAAAAGCGACGGTGGCAGAATGAAGATGTGGTTCTTCTGGAGATCGAGTTCCTCGAGCATCGGACAGTCGGTGTCGATGTCGTCATCGAAATCGTCGAATTGGAAATCGACGGGAAGGTTTGACGAAAACTCTTGCTCGAACGTTCCCGACTTGGAAACTTTCGTGATGGCACGAATCTAAAATTAAATCGGCCGTCGTCAATTGAGTCAAAGTGGACGTTATTAGCATTTCAAACAATCTAAATAAAGGAATGGGACCCAGTCTTCTACCGCCAAGACTGCCAAGTTCTGTGAGCAGGGTTTAATCTAGGCTGTTTCTGGGGAGGGGAAATTGCCCTTTCCCCCCCGGAAATTTCAAATTCCCCAGGAAATTTTGGCATACTACATCAACTAACAGCAGACCCCTAGCTGACTTCCCCCGGCCTTGTCAGTTACCCCCCCTGAGTCCAGAAGTCTAGATTAGGCACTGTCTGTAAGAGATCAGCTTCTCGTGGCAATCCACTCCTTTGGAACTCATTGCCCGTGAATGTCCTGACTTCCAACTTGATTACCTCATTCCAGCAAAATTTGAAGACTAATAAGCTTAACGGCCCTTTCAAATGACACCTGTTAAAGTGCCCTTGATTTTGACCTTTGCTATGCCATGGTGCTATATAAGCTGTCTTAATAATAATAATAATAATAATAATAATAATAATAATAATAATAATAATAATAATAATAATAATAATAATAATAACAGTAATAATACAGGGTGGCGCAATAAAAAACGGACTATATTAAATGCAAACCTAAATGTGGCTAGTCCAGTTTTTTTTTGCGCCACCCTGTAATAACAATGTGGAACACACTACCTGACAACAAAGTTAAAGCGAACTCTATTGCTTCATTTTAAAAGTACGGCTGCAAAAATTAAAGATTAATTAATCGATTAATCATTAATTTATTTAAATGATTAATTTTTTCATTAATTGATGAACCGATGTTTTTTATTGGCTAAGACTGCTGTGCACACTAGCAACCTCAGTTCTGTGTAAACGACTATTTAGCGATTAAGATACGTTTGTCACTTGACTCAAACACTGTTAACCCAATATTGAACAATGTTGCCTGGTTAACCCTATACTCATTATGTTGCCTGCAGTTAACATTGTTCAATATAGGGTTAATATGCTCATGTGTTTACATAGTTGGTTATCCGACGACATCTGAGCGAGAGAATGCTTGTGCCATCTACTCTGTTTAACTGAATATTATGTGAAATATCATATTTTTATCAGTAATGGTAACTATAGAAGTTTTTTTTATTTAATAGAAACTAACTATTAACTAATCATTAATTTATCAAAAGCTAACTATCAAAATTGAATTAATCGTTACCAGTCCTAGTTTAAAAGAATTGGAAGTAAATGGGTGCATGTGTTTGTGTGCAAACATGCTTTTAAAGTATAAAGCTCATCGTACCTGATTAAATGAGGCATTGAGGACTTTTAAATTCGGCAACGAGAAGAGAAAACTCGGAAGAACTGAAAGGCTGTTGGCCGATATGTCGACTCTCGTGACAAAGAGAAGCAAAAACGAAGAATATGTCGATGTTTCCTTCAGCTGGTCGGGAATTCGATGTCTGATGTGATGCTCGCAGGCCGCCTGGACCCACGGCTGCATGATCTTCTGCAGAGCCAGACCGTGCCAGCAGATCATGATCGCAAACGGATCCAACGCCGCGGCCAGCGAAAGATCGGCGGCAGACTCCGCTGCCGCCGCCGTCGTCCGAAGGAGAAACTCTCTCAGACGCTTCTGACCAACCTTGTAGTCGGAGTCGAGGTAGGAATGACGCTTGACGAGACGGCTGATGATGCCGTCGTCTTGCAGCATCACCGCCGTTCTGAGAACGCGCAGCTGGTCATCCTTGGCACCATGACTCAGCAGAAGATCGACGAGCTCGAGGTCGGACCGCTGGACCGCCTCCATGAGTACGGTCGTCGAGCTGTGCGACATCGTCATCTCGCGATTCAAGTCGGCGTTGTGAAGCAAGAGGATGCCGACGATGTCGCTGTACGACACCTTGCCGTCGCCGAGAACCGCCACGTGCAGCGGGGTCTTACCCTCCGTGTCGTCTGCGTCGATGTCAACGGAAAACAGGATTTCCAACTCGGTAGAAGAACTCGCCGACCTACTGTCGTCCGCGTCGAGCAACGCGTCGTCCGACGACGCTGATATATATTCGCTGCCGACGTCAGATTCCGAACTTCGCCTCGAACCTTCCGGATTGACCACCAGGCGGCCGCGAAGAAAATACTGCACGAGCGCAATGTGCCGGTTTGCCACCGCGATGTGCAGTGGCGTCTGGCCGCGCGCGTCGCGCGCGTTGACCATGCTCGCAACGCACTCGGAAGCGCGGTTGATGTTGCTCGATGTCTTGTCGAGCTGATGCTTGGCCGAAGATGTGAGCAAGAACGCGACAATTTCAGTTTGGCCAAGAAGGCAGGCCAGGTGAAGAGGAAGACTGCCCTCAAAAGTTGCGATGTTCACAAGATCAGGATTTTGCTGGAATAACAGCAAACACAAATACCGGTAATCGTGGCCGGACAAAATGTCACGGACAAAATGCTATGGGGACAAAATGTCACGGACAAAATGTCATAGGGACAAAATGTCACGGACAAAATGTCATGGGGACAAAATGTCATGGTTTAGGGTTAGGGTTAGATTTTGTCCGCTGACATTTTGTCCCCATGACATTTTGTCCATGAAATTTTGTCCATGACATATTTGTCCGTGGACATTTTGTCCTAGCACCCAAGCAATACAGCAAGCTGTATGCAAAATCTTTGATGCTTACGATAACATAACAATTGACTGTATTCGTGAAATGCTTGGATTGAATCTAATACATGATATTGTTAAGAGTCATCAACAGTCTTGTACACTTCGGTTCTCTAAGAAACCACTTTATTTTGTCAACTGTATAATAACAGAATGTATAATTGTTAGTTAAGAATGATGTTTATCTTGTGTTATCTGCATTTGTGAATAAAGATTTCTAATAAATGCCAATGTTATTACCACTCCATTACTTCCTGCCTGTCCAACAGTTGATAACCACAGAATAAAAGGGACTGTTGAGGGTATCTTACATGACAAAACACCCGATAATAAGCTTCTCAGGACTGTATTTTAAACTCAAATAAACAGAACCGCTTAAAAATTGGAAGATTTTGAATAAAAATACACAAAAATGTCTTTCTTGAAATGAAATTACATTCCATAGAATAACTATTATTATGTTAGCTAATTATTTTAGCACGTCCTATTATGTAAGCTTACTAAAGTTACAACCTGCAGTAGAAGTCGGGCACAATTGATCTGCCCCAAAAGACACGAAATGTGAAAAGCGTTCTGTCCGTTCGTTGCGTTCGGAACGATCGGAGCTCCGGTCTGCAGCAGAAACTCGCACATCGACTCGCTTCCTTGATCACAGGCTCTGAACCAACACGTTAAACATTTACATTTCCACAGAAATCTCTCCATTACTCCATTACTAGGCAGTCTACGTTTAATGAGAAGATCCAAAGGCGATGCGCCTAGGCGATGGACAGTGGATGCAATCAATCAATTAATCAATCAATCAAGTCAATTTGGTTCAGCGCATTGAACATGGTGAGAGCTAAAGTCAAGTGCACTTTAAACAGTCAGTTAAAAGAGATGTTAAATAAACGAGTCTTCAGTTTCTTCACAAACGTATCCGAGGAGGTCGCACTGGTTACCGCTCGTGCTGCGAACGAGTAGAATGGATACCAGAGTAGACGGACTCGACTACCAAATAACGCATATAATCTTTTATGGCTGAATCAAATCGCTTGTATCGTACCATTGTAGTAACGACGTACTGTACGACAGTGTACGTAGCAACGAATAACTACGCCTCTGCTACTGCTGAGCCATTTCCAAGCCCGAATAAAGGAGGAGGGTTGGGAATGGAGTACAGATACTCTCTCCCATAGTAAAGTAAGATGAATGAAATCGAAAGCAAGGTGGCAAATGGTGAGATGTGTATCTGACTTCTACGTGTATTGAGCACATGGAGCTAAAGAAGAAGCAGTGAATGGCCACTCAATGTGATATCCAACATGCACAGACAAAGATCTAGTAAGTCAACTGTTAACCCCTTAACCATGTATTTAACTGTAACTCAATGTAAAATGGACGGATATATCCTTGATCCCCAGTTAAGGGGTTAACAACCATCATCGATGATGATGAATGCTAACAATAGGAAGGCAGCCACATCTCTAACATTTCAAATGGTACAATTCCCAAATAATCAGAGATACAATTTGCAATTAAAATTGAGAAAATAATACAGACGAACAACGTGCTTTCAGTTTCATAAGTTAAACTGTAGAAAACCGAATCTTAAAAAAATCAATATTCCTACCGATACAAGAGGTCAAGACCGTCCAATCGGTAGCCGTGAACAATGGTCATGATATCCTGAAGCGTGAAACTTGGATCAATGGAGACACTTCTTGCTTGTTCGGTGTCACATTGAAGGCAATACTCAAGAAATTCTAAATGCAAAAGAATTTCTCAAAAGCTCTACCTGCCTTCTTGAAATTTACAACAAGCAACAATATTTAGATGATGATGATCATCGTCATCACCATCACCGCCGCTGCCGCCACCACCACCACCACCACCATCAGTTCACAATGCTGGTTATGGCAGTGGCGTAGCCAGGATTCCCGGAAGGGGGCTTTGGATTTTTTGATTTTGGTCATGACCAACACCAACTTTTGAAAAAGTTTGACAAGCAAACAAAAAAATTTTCATGTCCTATTTTCCCTGACAAGCAAAAAAAACGCCGCCTCTTCAGCACCTTTACATTCCCTCTGCCCAAGGGGGGGGAGAGTTTTGACCCTCAAAATCGCCTCAAAAAATTAAAAATCCATGGAATTTGAGAAACTCATTAAAAATATTTTTTTCGCCAGCCAAAGGGGGGTTTTAACCCCCAAAACCCCCCTTTGCTACGCCACAGGGTTATGACCGCTGTGATCATCCTCCACTGTTCTCAGTCTTGTGCAGCTTCACGTGCCTCTGTAGGCGGCCGCAGTCACGAGATATTTGATTCGGCCAGGTAAATGGTGGCCCTCCTCCCTCATAATGCATTTCCAAGAGTCCAAAGGTCTCTCTAGCCACAATCAATCTGACATCCAAGGCAGAGGGAAGCAATGGCGGCTGGGGCGTTTCTGACATCCTTGCTACCGTGGCCGGACAAAATGTCCAAAGACAAAATGTCATGGACGAAACGTCACGGGTTCGGGTTCGGCTTAGGGTTACATTTTATCCCCATTACATCTTGTTGGTGACATTTTGTCCCCATGATATTTTGTCCTCGGACATTTTATCCTAGCACCCTTGCTACGTGGCCGAAAAGTCCAAGCCGATGTTTGCTTAAAGATGGACCGAGTTGGGTTGGACTGGAACATTTGTAAATTTCCACGTTCTGAATTAAGTTATACCATTTGACACCCAGAATCTGGCATAATTTATGGGTATGGAAATTCCAATTTCTTCAAATCGACCTTTGTCAGAGTCCAGATCTCACTACCTTATAGTAGGACAGCAGTGGCGGTTCCACGTGGGGATGAGTAGGGATGCGTCTCCCCCCACCGGACTTCCGGACTTACTTTGTTTTGCTTGTGAAACCTATTTTCGGGTAAAAGTTTAGTAAAACTAACTGTGAATTACCTTTTTTGCTTGTCAACCTATTTTTCGGTAAAAGCAGTAAAAGTATAGTCAAATTATGGATAGAATTCCCTTGTTAACCCTTTTTTAGCAAATTTTATTGATTTGTTCCTTTTATTTTTATCCCCCCTCCCACCAACTTTCTATGAATTCATTTCATCCCCCCACCACGAAATCCTGGAACCGCCACATTAGGACAGGTAGTATGCAGCAAGAGTAGATGCAGATTGTATCTGAATGCTCACGACAGATTGATTCCAGACAATTTAGAACAAGCAACTTGTTACATTTATCTTAATGGTTTAATCAGGAAAGCACAGATTTTAAATTCACAGTGACAATTTTTAAATTCAATAACATTAGTGATGAAGAAATACTAAGTACTCACACAATTACCAAAAGCTACAAAATTAACAGCAAAATAATAAGAAAAGAAATATAAAAAAGCAAATTTTATGATGCCTTAACTTAATATTTAAGATTTCAGGTCAGGTCAGGGCAAAGACCTGACCTGACCTGAAATCTTAAATATTCTGCAAATATCTTAAAGAACTTTCACATAAGATATAGAATATTTCAAACCCTTTTGCAATCTTTCTTTGTGTTGTCGCTCCCTCCCTGAAAGAAATGGTTTTACATTTGAAAATGAATAACTTTAAGGAAAGTACAATTTAATGCATAAGTGAAGCATTGTAATGCAAACACCATCAAACACACCATAAGTCAATGTTGAACATAGTCATAACTATTTGGTGTGAATACAAACAACATATTTTGACCAGATGCAAATTAAATAACAGTCGAGAGGTCAAATTTCAGAGCAACACTGCAAACTGGAAAATGAAAATAACATAAAATGAGAAAAGAAAGCTAATTGGGAAGCCCAATTACAAACGTACCAGTAATTTAGCGCGTGATTACTGTACACTGGCACACAGATTCAAATTTTCAGCCAAATGCTGTTCATTACATCAGCCACAAATAAACACACACAAACACAAACACACACACACAAACACACACACACAGAAACACAGTGCAAACCATAGTTCATACACTACTGCCTTCAGAAAACCCTATCTGCTCAATTATGAACTGCTGAAATATTGCACAATCAGTTGATTGCAATGCGAATGCATAGGAAAATATATAGAAAACTAAGTACAGTACGTACCCATTTTCTCCCGAATGGCATTGACACAGTCTGTGCTTCGGTTGGTTTCTGCCAGTTCTATCGGGTGTTTGCCGCTGGCGTCTCGTCGGTGAATGTCCGCTCCTCTTTCGAGAAGAAGCTTCAAAATCGGGAGATTATTGCGCGCAGCGGCATTGTGCAACGGAGTCTAATAAGAAAAAAACAACGACGAAATCGAGTTGAAATATCACATAAACTTTCAAAAAATCATATAACGATAACACATAAACAGACGAAAAAATAACAGAAATTAAAAGAAAGACTTCCTCAATATTTTAACATTACATTATAGCATCGACTGACCGACCCATTTTTAAAAACAGACTGAAAAACCATCTATTTCGGGAGTCATACCCTTTGTAAAGCGCCTTTGTCTTTGGCCCCGCTATGCTTACTGTGCTATATAAATAGTCCAGTATACATACATACATACATACATACATAGCATTATTATATTACATTACATTACAATATTACATTATAGCATTATATTACATTAACGCTTCTGTATTGATTCAAGTATCGTTTCTTCTGGGTCTGTCCTTTCTCCGATCAAATCCTAAAATGTCCTAAACTAAAAGCTGTGTTGCATAACAGGTCATTTGCTGTAAACTGCTTCTTCTGTAGATTTGCCCAGCTTTTCTCATCTAACGCAACACAAGGATCACAAAAAACTTGATCCAAAATAAATGTGATCTGCCTATTTTCTGCCACCCCCATGATATATATCCAGACAGTCCCTGCTTTTCACAAGATGTGACCAAAGCACGCTGGTTTTCTATTCCTTATTAGTGTTAGCAGTACTCATATTAATACTAATAACCTCAACCCACTCATTTGTTCGTTTGCAGCATAAGATAAAGCAATAAACTTCCTCAAGCATTCAATTTCTTATTTCATCTCCTGTTTCTGATCATCCAGCTCTCACGTACTTGTATCAGGAAAGGCCGTCCAATGTTTTCAAAACGCATTTTATTTGCGTACTTGTTCAAAATTTATCGCAATGCATCAATAACCTTCTGTCCTTTGGGTAAAGCAATAAAATAGCAACAGCAGTTCTTCATTGGGTGTCAAAAGGCTCTTGAGAGGATAGCAAGTCAACAGCTGTGGCACACAATGATAGATATCTATAGGCTAACATCCATACTTGATAAACTTAATAGCAGGACATTTCAAGAAACATGAATACATAGCAAGAACTGTCTGAAAATAGGCACACCGCCTTTCTGTCAATGGAGGCATATGACCGAACCATATCTCATCACCAAATCTCTTCAACTAACGAGCTGAGATGATAATGAGAAACATCAGAAGGCAACAGAGAGGAATAACAATTGGAGAAAGGAAAATAATAGAGCTGTAAATGTGTTAATTTTTTTTAAATCGCCACAATCGCGTGATTAATTTTTTGAATCGCGCGCTAATTGCAGTTTTAACGCGCACGACGTATTGCGTGGGACATCGGGGGGGACTACGCACTCGTAGTCTCATAATATTATTTTACTTAAATGTAAGCGTTTCCAAATTAAGCAAGAAATAGCCAAAATCATCAAACTGAAGGTAACATACCATTCCGCCGAGCTGGGCACCGCAAGGCAGGTTGGCATCAGCTGAAAAAAGAAATCAATTCACTTCATCAAGAAATACAACAGCACACATGACACTCCAGAGTTTTCAGGCTGAATGTGCTACATAAATCAATTATTATAAACGAATACTGACCCAAAAAAGCGATTATCGGCTTTGGGGGCTGTCCATTAATTATGTCAACAATTTTTGGGCAATTTTTGACCCTTCCCCTTGTCAAAATCTGTCAACTTTCAGTGACCACCCCCTTGAATTATGTCAAAAACTTTTGACCCCCACCCCCAACTAAGATCAGTGACGGGTCTCCCTGAAATGTTTAGAAGGTCATTATTTTTGCGGCGATGACCATTTTTCCCTTTCTTTTGTTCATCAAGCGTCATAATGTGGTGATGATGACCTTGTTTTGTTTTGCTTGTCAGGCTTTTTCTGTTGTAATAAATAGTATTCCATGAAATGTCCTATTTTTTTATCATTTGTAAAAAAATGAAATTGTTGACGTCAACTTCTCTTGACCCCCCTCCCCCTGTCAACAACTGTCAAACTTTTTCAAACCCCTCCCCCTATTTTGTTGACGTAATTAATGGACAGCCCCTTTAATTGGTGAATCGCTACTGACATTGATCAATGCATGATTGCTCCTTTTGAACTGTTTGACATTTGTATTCTCAAGCATTAAAATAACGATGCCATAGAAACTGAAGAAATTTAAAATAAACTGTTCAGATAATTAATCTGACTAAATTCAATAAACGTCAGTGAAAATAAAAATATTCCCAGATCAACATTTTCCCTTTTCAAATTCGGCCAACATTAAGAAAAATCCAAGCTGTACGTTGCCTAGGCATCGATAAATCAGTAGCAGTGCCAAGCTGCGAAGGTAAAATGCAGGTCTAGAGAAAATAATGGCAACCTACCGGTACTCTGGATTAGGCCTGCCGAAAGAAATTCCGGGCCCCTTTTACTCGCCGGGCCCCTGTGCACACCGTGAAATCGTAACCTTTTTCCTCTTATTATTGTTAATTATACATCTTCATCATCGGCCCAGGCCCCCTCCAGACCGCCGGGCTCCTGTGCATTTGCCCCCCTGCTCCCCCTCTCAGTGGCCCTGCTCTAGATTAATGGCATAAGCCACCTGAGCGGCTGCTTGTCTAGCACCGGAGATCAGTGCCAGAAACCCTACTCTTTATTTTTAAATCTACATAGCAGAAAAAATTCCATTGCCAGGAAATCGCTCCAATCGTCATAAGTGACGATGAAACCTACCTCCGCTGTTGAGCAACAGATGGCAGCAGTTGAGGCTGTTGTTTGCAACGGACGTGTAGAGCGGCGTACGGCCCGAAGAATCCTGAGAATTAATGTTGGACTCTTCTGGACCCTCGAGCAAGGAGCGCATCAGATCTACGTTGTCGTAGATGGCGGCCTGATGCAGCAGCCAACCGGGCTGATCACCATCGACCGTTACGTTCATTTCTTCTCACTGCCTCAGTGAACGCTTGCAAACAGCCATATGAACATCTTCATATTATGAAGCCTGGAACACAAATAACAACTGAGAATCAACACACTGCCAACTTTTCAATGTCACAGAAGCTGCTATCAATAAGCTTGAGAAGTCACACAAAAAGGATCGAGGTGTCATCAGTAAATTATGTTGATTAGACAACCTCCTTAAGTTAGTTGTGTGTGACAATTGCTTTACAATGTATTCTTGCAGACTGAGATTACAGTGAATACAGTCCCTGATTGTAACTGAAACATCTGCATCTCAGAGTTCCTCTCAAAGCACCGATACGACTGCAAAATTACTCTAAAAGTCCTCGAACATTAACACAGTTTTAAAACTTTCATTCCACTTAGTTAATCGACAGCTTAACTAGATTTAAAGCAAACATCAAAAAGGCCCGTCGAATACGAATATAAAATAGCGGCAGGCTAACTACTAGCTCATCATTATCATGGCTATATATAAATGTAAGATTTACATGTACATTTCCGAGTCGCCAACCTGGGTTCCATCCAGTGCCTATGCCGATGAAGAGTACACTAATCTTACAGCGCTATATAAATTAAACATTACAGGTTTACATCTAAACAATCGTCCGACGCTTACACAGAAAACAGAGCATCTGACTGAATTAAACGCTCAAATAACTGAATAAAACGCATAAAAATCAAAATAGAACGCAAATATTTTCATCTCAGAATTATTTGTTTTCAATTTTACGAAAAGATCACGAATCGAAGAACACGAAGGTTTGCCGCTTTTAAAAGTGAAAATGAAAAGTGAAAATGAAAAGTGAAGCCCGAACCACAACATTTGAAAATAGCATACTGTCAGCTTTTCAATTTCTTATAAGTTATAATATAATATAATATAATATAATATAATATAATATAATATAATATAATATAATATAATATAATATAATATAATATAATATAATATAATATAATATAATGTAATGTAATGTAATGTAATGTAATGTAATGTAATGCAATGTAGTAATGATGATGATGATGATGATGATGATGATGATGATAATGATAATAATAATAATAATAATAATAATAATAATAATAATAATAATAATAATAATAATGATGATGATGATGATGATGATGATGATGATGATAATAATAATAATAATAATAATAATAATAATAATAATAATAATAATAATAATAATAATAATAATAATAATAATAATAATAATAATAATAATAATAATAATAATAATAATAATAATAATAATAATAATAATAATGTGAGTTCGAGCATATTCTAAAATTTAAGGGCAAGTGTGCAGGCCATTAATTTAATTAATTTACAACGATGATGTGTGTCTGACTATAGCTTATTCTATGTGTAAGCCTAAATAGGTCGATTTATAGACGTGTCCGTCAAAAGACGTCAAAAGATGGGCGTTTTGCTCCTCTTTTCTGATTCAGGCTTGCCACCAGCGAAAGTGGAGTTAATGTTTTGATAGGCCTAATCAATCAATCAATCAATCAATCAATCAATCAATCAATCAATCAATAAACTTCTATGGCGCCACTATCATAATGCCCAGGGCATCAGCCGATGGCGCACCAAATCCAAATAGAATTAGAGCCAGGTCAATCCGGAAGATCAGTCAGAACAGCGGGGGAGCAATCTAAGGGGGATAAGCCAAGTCAAACAGGTAAGTTTTAAGACCAGATCTAAAAGATGATAAATTTTTAGTTTTACGAAGTGATATTGGTAATGAATTCCAAAGCTTAGGGCCACACACTGAGAAACAACTAATGCCAATGACAGTGCGAGAATAAGGAACAACAAATGAAAGTCCTGCCGAATACCTAGTTGATTGAATAGTAGGTCGAGGGATTAGTCGCATCTTAAGGTAATAGGGTTCATTATATGATATGGTATTAAATACCAAAAGACAAATTTTATAATTAATTCGGTATTTGATAGGAAGCCAATGTAGGGACTGTCTAGCTGGAGTTATATATGTTCAAATCTTGGAGTTTTGGATATTACTCTAACTAAGGAATTTTGTACTCTCTGGAGTTTCTGCATATTTGAATTTGTGATGCCAAAAAGCAAGGAATTACAATAATCTAGGCGACTAGATACCAATGCATTGGCTAACTGAATAAGAACAGGCTTAGGGAGGAGATGTCTGATGCGATAGATGTCCCGAATAATGAGAAATTTTGCAGACTGAATTTATGTGACTAGTAAAAGAGAGGAAAGAGTCAAATATCACACCAAGGTTGCGAGCAGAAGTACTTCTAGGGACAACAGTGGAATCTCCTATTTCTAATTGTATGCGACGAGGCGTTATAGGCCTATATTATTACTATTCCAAATAGTAGGCCCTATTATCACTTCCCATCAAGTCTTCGAACATTTTGACATGTAAGTAAGTAAGTAAACTCTCGTGGATTTCTATAGCGTCTTGATGTAGGCAATATATAGGCAAAGTTCAATTGTCAACCAGGTGAATAGTCCGAAGTTATTCTTTGTAAAATGAATCTTATAACACCAGAGGCGTCATTTGGGGGCTGGGGGCCGTGCCCCAAGGAAATGAAAATATTAATCTATAATGTATTAATATGTGCAACAACAAAAAAACAGGGCCGTGGCCCCCCCCCAAGGAAATGAAAATAATAATTTCTAATGTATTAATAACCTAAGAAGGGCCGACAAGCAAAAAAAAAAAAAAAAGTCGTCAACTATTTTTTGAGTAATTGTAACGTAAAAAAAACTGACGAGCAAAAAAAAAAAAAAAAAAAGGTCGTCGACTTTTTTTTGAAACTCAAGTAACTCAGTCAAAAAATTTTCAAAAAATTAAAAAAATTTGAAAAGAAAATTTTACAAAATTTCTCGCCCCCCCAAGAAAAGTGTGAAATGACGCCACTGTATAACACTGTTCGATATTCATGTCTTCAAAAAGCCATTGATATTTGCTGCCTTTGCCGTACAATTCCTAACATTTTCAGAAGAGAATTCAATTAAAACACATTCTTGAAAGTGTTTTTATTTACAGCTTTTGTCTCTCGAGGATCGTACAATCTTTTCATTAAATTCGCCAGATGGCGAATGTCACAAATCCTGCAGAGATTATGGTTGCTTATTAAATCAAATGTGGTCCCCGAAGTCTCTTTAATTTTACTAAATGAAATGGAAACCTATATATAAATTATAGCAAGAGCCTGGATAATGCATTAAAGTAGCCTCGATTCCTTGGTTTTAATTTACATTGATATATCAGCATTTTTAGTAATACCTTTATTTCGGCTTTTAAATTCGCATAAATACGATGTTCTAGCTCGCTGTTGACCACACTACATTCTGGTTAAACTATAAATAGAAATTCGTGTTTTTGTAGCGAATATTTATCAATATTCGCAAATATTAAATTTAAACAATCAATTCTAGTTTTCCATAATGGTAGTACTAAGTATGCTCAATGTCTGTTTTCTCGTCTTTCTCTTTACCAGCCGCGTAGCGGCGTAGTCATGACATAATGACGATGCTGGTGATAATAACTAGTTGAGTTCAAGACCATGGGATCATCATCAAGGTTGCCAGTGTGGGTTTTTTCCTACCCAATCTGGTTTTTTGGGCCTCGTCTGGTTATTTGGTATTTTTTGGCGGAATCTAGTTTTTTTAAATCTGCGAAAATTAAAAAAAATTGCCTGATTTATGCAGTGAAAGTGAGAAAATTAGGAGTTTTCAGTTTTCAGCATGTTGAAAAACTCTTTTTTTTGCTTGCAGAAAGTTTACACGATTAAAGTTTACCTCTTTACCTTGCTTGAAGACAACGAGACGACCTTTTTTGCTTATCAAGACTTTCTGGAGACGTTGTATTACGAAATTTTCCCAAAAATTTTCAGGTTTGTCGCAATTGTTATGAATTTTATAATCTTTTTCGACCTTTTTGCGAACCTGGTTTTTCAGTTTTTTAAAGGCACGATCTGGTTTTTTTCAAAACGTTCACTGGCAACACTGATCATCATGCAGAGAGTAAAATGAAATTGTTGACAATTAAAAGAGGCCAGGTGTCATGAGCAGCATCCTAAAATACACTGTGTCCAGAAACAATTGGTTCCCCTACACTGTTTCTAACAACTGGCTAAACCGGCATGGAATTGCATAACATTTTACATGCTAAAACGGGCACCTATTACTGGAAAAACGGTGGAGTTTCTTGTGCATTTGACGCAAGATGTCTGAGAAATTAAGTTCTAAATGACGTCACCCAAATATTCCAGTTGCCTTTTCGTTTACGTCAATTCGGGCAATGAAGGCGTTCAAATGAGATATTCAAAGTGTCCTCCCCTCGCTCGGATGCATTTGTAGGCCTACAGTCGGTCTCGCCACTGACTTACAGCTCTGTCTATCATCCCTTGATCAAAATGGCGTCACTCTTCAATGAGATCCTTCTTCAGATGATCAGCGTTCTGAATCTGGCAGTCGCGGTAGACGCGTTCCTGCATATTCCCCAAATTTCGTAATCCGCAGGATTGAGATCTGGACTATATTCGGTGACCAATGAGCTGGACCTTGGGCGTCCGCAGAAATTTTTCCAGGGGGTGCAAGACAGGGTCTTGTGACAAAAGAAACAAATAATTTAACTTTTTTGCATGAATTCACAATTTTTCCAGGGGTGCAATCAGTGGCGTATTCACCATTCATTGGGCCATTTGGGCCATGGCCCCCTTTGGTCTTGCTTGACAAGCAAAAAAAAAAGGTCGTCAACTTTTTCCAAAGTTGTAACTTGTCAGGTCGAAAGTGTCTGGGCAGTCTGGCCCCCCTTACCAAAATTCTAAATACGCCACTGGGTGCAATAATTGCACCCCCTTGCACCTCCCCTCCGGACGCCCACGAGCTGGACCAATGAAGTCTGGTGTCTCAGCTGCCAGCAGTGCATGCAGCCGTATCACGATTCACGAACACGGTGGACTGCCATGGCGCGTTGTCCTGCTGGAAGGTCATGAGGACACAGAGCGAATGGCCGACAGGAGATGCTCGATCTTTGAGCAACCTGTTAACCGGTATTACTCGCCTTTGATCATTATACCAGGGTCTATGAAAATCTATCAGTTTCAGGGGCGTAGCGACGACGGGAGGGGGTATATCGGTATATATACCCCCCCAAAAAAAAATCAGTCTACCTTAAAGTTTTTATGTGATTTACATGTGGTTATATGTGGTTTATGTGGTTTATAGTTAAGATTTATACCCACCCAAATATTTATACCCTCCCAAATCAAATTCCTGGCTACGCCCCTGATCAGTTTTGCACCCAAGCGTTGAAACACCGACAGGTGCCAAGAGGGATTTGAAAAGCGTCGAACGTGTACGCAGAAGACGCGTAGCCATCAATAGGCTAACGACCAATGTTCCCTCTAAATTTTGTTGAGTGTGCGCGGAAAAGTATAGTGCCTGAGCGGCACACTTTCATGCCTGAGCACCTGAATTGTTTCACAGATGTCACCCAAGAGAAAACACAACAAAATCAGTTTTTTGAAAATCAAAATCACTGCACGGCGGCTGGAAATTGCTGCGCGGCGTTTTCTTGTCATGTGCGCGGCCGCGCAGGCGCGCAGCTTAGAGGGAACATTGCTAACGACGTCATTTCCCGCCTCGCATAAATAATCCGTTAATGGAAAATGATAGTTCCGACGGCTTTGGGGGGAAATGCAAAATTTCCAAAACGGCTTTGTTGATTCTGGTGAAATGTAGCATCCTTAACAGTAACAGACGTGAGTAGGCTACATGCGAATAAAATTTTAGGTAATTCCATTCAGGTTTACGCCTGTTTATACAAAATGTTTAGGGGCCAGTTATTTCTGGACACAGTGTAGGCCTATAGGCCCTATATATGAAAGCGTTTCAGTCT
Organism: Metaphire vulgaris; assembly: GCA_018105865.1. Taxonomy (NCBI): domain Eukaryota; kingdom Metazoa; phylum Annelida; class Clitellata; order Crassiclitellata; family Megascolecidae; genus Metaphire; species Metaphire vulgaris. The sequence continues at coordinate 10,331,127 of CM030864.1, read as the reverse complement.
TCTAGAGATAGACTACTTCTCTACGTGGAAAAGCGTCCGAATATGTTTCCGCATATATTTGCGTTTTCAACATCCAATTATCCAATATGTCATTTGTCAAAATCGTTCTTATTAACGCGACAAAGCCTGTTCATTAGCAGACTTGGAGTCCTCGAGGCCGTGGCCTTGGCCTCGAGGCGCCTCGAGGCCAAGTGACGCTGGCCTTGGCCTTGGCCTTGGCCTCGGGATACAAGTCCTCGGGCCTTGGCCTCGGACCTGCTGGCCTTGGCCTTGGCCTTGGCCTCGGGTACAAGTCCTCGGCCTTGGCCTTGGCCTCGGGATACAAGTCCTCGGCCTTGTGTACTCGAGGCCAAGCCCTCACACCATGGAATTAAACAAGAAAATCGCGCATTCAAAATGTTGGAAGTGACGAATAATATCTGAACAAAACGTCCTCTGTTCAATCCAAACGGTAGACCCTGAGAATTCCTGCTAGCTCTAGTAGCTTGTAATTATGTTGCTTGCATTGACAAGGCTGCCATTGTTTGAAGCGAACATTGCCTCAGGGATTGAAGTAGGCATTTGGACCAGATAATTGGGTTTCTTGCTAATAAAAGTATTAAAAGGCTTGACCTAAATGGATATATGGCGTCTATTTTAGAGCAGTTCTAGACTGCGGCGGCTTCACAGGGGCCGGGTTTATTGTCTCTAAAGTATAACAGAGACACCTGCGAGGCTGCATCTGCTTAGGCTAAGGAGGTTGTAGACTGATCGCACTTGGAAAAGAAACGGTGCCGTAGTGACAGCAATCTCTGCTGTAGGCATACCTATTGCTATTAAAGTTTGTAAGTAAAAATACGCAAGCAAAGAATATGGCCACAAATGAGCCTAGCATTTTGAAGTTTGCTTTCACCCATTTCAAAATAATAAATGAAAGAAAGTGGTCCGCGAAATGCAAGCAATGTCGCGAAATAATAAGTGAAACTCGAGGAACTTCAAGTGGGTTCAAGAAACATCTGGATATAAAACACGAGACTGTGGCAAACAGCTACAAAACATCAAAAGGTATTTTAATTTTATTTTTAAAACATGATTGGTAGTAGGTACTGGACCCTACTGCCATGGACGCCAATCCATAAGGAGCCAGGGCACCCAATAATTCGGGTAGGGGCCCAGCACTTGTTTGACCCCCAAAATTTCAATATTTTAACGTTTAATCTGCCCAAATCGAGTGTTGGCCCTGATCAGCGCGCGATTTGCAGGGAAAGGGGGGATTTTACCCCACTGTCCATGTACATCCCTTCCACTGAGGTGGCTACTGCAGGGCCATTTTAAGGTCTTCGTAGGCCTTGGGCACTCTCATATTCGTAGGCCCTCCTCAACTTAAACCTCCAAGTTGCCAACTACGCAACCAACTGTGGATTAAACTGTAGAGTTTAACACTTCTGCATTATTTCATGACTTCGTGTTTAACGGGGGCGTCATTTGGGAGCAGGGGCGTGGCTCCAAGGAAATGAAGAAATAATGTAACAAATAAATAAATAAATGTAAAATGTGCAAAAAATTTGTCAAAAATTTGGCAAAATGTACCTAAAAATTTGGCCAAAAACGCCAAATATCTGCTGGCCTTGGCCTTGGCCTTGACTTCGGACCTGCTGGCCTTGGCCTCGGACCTGCTGGCCTTGGCCTTGGCCTCGGACCTGCTGGCCTTGGCCTTGGCCTTGGCCTCGGACCTCCTGGCCTTGGCCTCGGACCTCCTGGCCTTGGCCTCGCCTTGGCCTCGACAGTTGTGGCCTCGACTCCAAGTCTGCTCATTAGTAACGACAAATGCAACGGAAGAGTCGGAGGAAGGCCCCGATTAACTTGATGATTCCGGTGGAGCATTTCTTTTAGAATAATTAGACACCCATATATCCATGATATTGCATTGTCGATTAGGCCTACGAGACATTATTTTATTATCCACTGCTTGGATTTAGGCGTCTAAACAATTATCTGTCTAGTTCAAGCAAGAGAAATGTCTTAATTAAGTTGAGTCCAGTGTTTATTCTAGCCACCTTGACATTGGGGGAGAGTTTGAAATGTTTTTTGGGGGGACAAGATTTGTCTCTCCACGCTTTTTTTTGGGGGGGGGGGTTTCCATCCCCAAGCCAACATATACAATTTGGGGGGGAATTTTAAAACTTTGAGTGGGAATCCCCCAAACAGGCCTAGAATAAACACTGAGTGTAGTCAGTTGACTCAGTTCCCATTACCTCCAAATAATTTAGACGCTTCACCCAGGCACGTCGGAACAAATTTTCAGCAGGGGGTGCAGATTTTCAGATTTTCTTTTTAAAAATCCCATCTTAAAAAGGTCTCCTCCTGTCAACAACTGTCAAACTTTTTCAAACCCCTCCCCAGTGGCGTAACGAGGGGCGCTTTGGAGACAGCCCCCGGGCCCCGGGAGAGGGAGGGGGACTCCAAAGAGGTGGACGACGACCTTTGTTTTTGCTCGTCAGCCGGGGCCCCACATCAAGGATCCCTCCCCCCGGAGCCCCAAAAGTCACGCTACGCCACTGCCCCTCCCCTATTTTGTTGACGCAATTAATGGACAGGTCCTTATTTATTTAAGTATAACTCAATAAGAAATAAAAATAAAACCTGAAATAAGAATAACAATTAAAATCAAAATTTATTTTTAGAACTGAAAAATGTCATGGGAGACAGGCAGTAGTGGTCGCCGGCTTATAGATATTTATATACCGGCGTTTACCTGACTGACCTCTGCACTTTGCATAAAGCTATTTAAAAATACAATAAGCACCAAAGAATAAGGAGCTACTTCGGCACTTAAAGAAAGCTAGCGCTCAATAAATCCACGAGATTTTACTTTATTAGACAAAAGTTCGTAAAATTGTTTCTCTTAGTTCGCCAGATGGCCATATGTCGTACATACGTCGGCAGTGATAGGTACTGTTTACGAGGGTAAAATATAGTCTCAATGTAGTCTCCAACCCTCTATAATATTAAACATTAAAAATGTCTCTTGTAATTAAATTTATACTCGTATAAAAGAACGACATAACCCAGATAATAATCATGATCTTTTGGTTTTAATTCATCGTGCAAACAATCAGTACATTGTCAGTAGGCCTACCCTTATTTCGTTCAATACCTTTATTTCGTCCTTTCATTTGATACAAATTCGATTTTCACACTGTAATGAACGTTGTTAACTGGGCGTATCTATCTAAATAATTTTAATTTTGTAGCGAATATTGTTCAATATTCGCAATATTTAAATCAAAGGATAATCAATAAATGATTCTAGTTTAGCTCATGTGCAATGTCTAATATTATTGTCTACGTTATACTCGGCTCTCTTTGCCATCAGCGCATTGATAGCATAATGATGATGCTGGTTATAATAGGCCTAATTATTATTTATTCTTTAAAGCGGAAATTAATACTTTCTTGCTGATGTAATATGGGACAAAATTTTCAGGCATGAAAACTATTTCAATGCTCGGTCTTTGATACATACATGCCAAGTGGTCGTTGAACCAATTTTTAGCCTACTATGGATCTCTTTTATTAATGAAGTGGCTGCAAAATCCATTAAAAGAGCAGAGAGAAGGATGCAATAATAAGACTTTACAAGACATTGGTACGCTCACATTTAGAGTATTATGTTCAAGCATGGTGTCCAATCATGAAGAAAGACATATAGACTTTGGAAAGAGTACCGCACAGAGCAACAAAGATGAAGACGAAGTTATTAGCCTACATCCTTCTCTCTGCTCTCTGCTCTTTTAATGGATTGCCCTTTCCCCCCGGAATTTCAGAAATTTCAAATTCCCCCCGGAAATTTTGGCACGCTACATCAACTAAAAGCAGCCCCCTAGCTGATGACTTCCCTCCGGCCTTTTAAGTCCCCCCGGAGCAGGGCCTGTTTTAACGTGCAGTGATGCACAAAATGTGCAGCGATAAAATGAAAATGTGCAGTGGTAAAATGCAATTTTCTGTGCTTTGTGCTGTGATAAATTTTCCGGACCGGGACGACCTTTTTTGCATGTTTTTTGCGCGGATGTCCACAAATTTTCTGAGCTTTGCGCAGTGATATATTTTTCTTAAAACATGTCCTGCCCCGGAGTCCAGAGTCTAGATTAAACACTGGTCCAGTGTATTTTTCCGCATAAGAAGAATTAGCGGATTCAGTGGCGTCGAGAGGCGGTGCGGGGGGTGCGGACCGCACCGGGTGACACCATCGATCTAGGGGGTGACACCAAACAAGGATGACCTTTTCTTTTGCTTGTCACGCGGTATTTGAGAAGGAAAAATAAGAAAGATTTAGAAGAGGTCCCAAGTCTAAATGGGTGACACCGCGATTTTACCGCACTGGGTGACACCAACCCTAGCGACGCCACTGAGCGGATTGGGGAGGCACTGAGGGTTGACTGAAAATGCAGGACAAGAAAATGCAAGACAGGAAAAATGACCGACGAACTAGCAGAGTGGAAAATGCAGGACTGGAAATTGGCGGACAAACTAGCAGAGGTGGAAAATGCCACTTATACAGGTATGCTCATGTTTCTCTTTTATATCTTTTACTAAATCTGATAAATCAGAAAGGCTCTATCAATTATTCAACTGCCTTTTCTCACTTGTATGAAACCTTACTTTAAAATTGCAATATAATTTCTCATTGCTATGTTTTAATAAGTATTATCTTACTATCATATTGTATTATTAATTATGTAGCCTAGAGATGGGCAAAGTGCGGCCCGCGGGCCATATGCGGCCCTCGAAGCCCTTTTGTGCGGCCCCCGACATCGAGAGATACTACATTGATGTGCCTACCTCTAAAACATAGGAAACATTTTACAACACCTTAATGGAAAATTCAGCATTAAAATTGGATTTACACTTTGGCACTTGATCGTTAACTAGAAATAATGCTTTTAATAATTTTATTAACTTTTCTTCGACTTGACAGTCTTCGCTTATTAATAATTACTTACACTGCACAGTATATAATACGCTATGTTAAAGTCGTTTTGGAAACTACTTAAACATTTAATTCTAAATGCCGAAAAAATTGTGCGGCCCTCGGCTTTCATCGCAATTGAAATAGCTTTATAGGTCTACTAAGCAAGGCGTTATTGTCAGCCCGACGTTATTCTGTGTAAAATGAATCTTATAACACCGTTCGATATTCAAGTCTTCCCAAATGCCATTGATATTACTGTCTTTGCTGCACAATTTCCTACATTTTAATAGGAGAATTCAATAAAAACACATTCTTGAAATGTTTTTGTTTACAGCTTTTGTCTCTCAAGGATCGTACAGTCTTTTCATTAAGTTCGCCAGATGGCGAATGTCACATCCTTCTGAGATTATGATTGATTATTAAATCAAATGTGGTCTCCGAAGTCTCTTTAATTTTGCAAAATCAATCGGAACCCTATATTTTAAATATAAAGGAATAGGCCAACTAATGCATTAAAGTAGCCTTGATTCCTTGGTTTTAATTTACATTGATATAATATCAGCATTTTTAGTAATACCTTTATTTCGGCCTTTAAATTTTTTATGAATGCGATGTTCTAATTATGCAGTGACTACTATGCATTGTGAGTAGACTCAGTAGAGTAAACATATATTCGTGTTTTTGAGCGTATATTTATCAGTATTCGCAATTATTAAATAAAATAAATAATCAATTCTAGTTTGCCATCTGCACTGTTTATTAAATAAAATGTGTTCCTTAAAGTCTCTTTAATTTTACAAAATGAATTAAAAACTTAATATTTAAATATAAAGGCATAGGCTAACTAATGCATTAAAGTAGCCTTGATTCTTTGATTTTAATTTATATCGATACAATATAAGCATTTTTAGTAATACCTTTATTTCGGCCTTTAAATGTACACAAATGCGATGCTTAAACTTGATTTTTGTCACACTACCCCGGGCTTATGCTAAAAATATATACGTGTTTTTGAAGCGAATATTTATCAATATTCGCAATTATTGAATTAAAAAATAATCAGTTCTAGTTAGCCAAATGTAGTATCATCATCATCATCATCATCATCATCATCATCATCATCATCATCATCATCATTAGCATGCCCCACTCTGGAGCGTAGCTGTTTCCACGAACTGGCGCCAACTGTCGCTGTTTTGAGCAAGTTTCCACCTCGAGAATAAGCCGGAGTTCTGCGATGTTAGCTCTGTCTCAATGGATTTAACCCGAGTAAGTTTGGGTCGTCCCACTGGGCGCTTCCAGGCCTTGGGTCGACCCTATATAATGGTCCGAAGGGCACGTGCATGGTCTTGAGATGGATTGGCTCGAGCAACATGGCCGAAGAGTTTCAGACGACGGTTCCGGATCGTCGGCGTTATTTGACTATATGATCCATCATCCAGGCTGCATTATTTAATACTAGGTGTTTACCCGTCAAAAATGACGGGGAGATTGGCTGTTTTACCACCCGATTTTGCGCAAATGCAAGAGGATTTTGCGCAATTAATTTCCATAACTCGCCGCCTTTTCCTTCAACAGAGTTAACGTCCATTCGCATGAATTTTCTGAAACTTGAGAGTCAACGTAAGTGTAATGATTTGGCAGTGTCGAACGACATGCAGTGCTTGATTCTCTTGTTTGCTGTGCTGCTGTTGCACGCCGAGCAACAGCCTGCTCCTCATTCTCACTTGATTGTCCCAAACCTCGTGAACGCTAGACTTTTGTTTTGCACGGACGGTTAGAAAGAGGAATAAAAAGGCTAAACAATGGTGCAAACCTCATCTTCTTAGCTTTTATATAGCCTGAGAATCTGAGATATAGCAAATTCAAAAAAGTAGGAAACTGAAATTAAAATATTTAATGGAACAGAAATCGATTTAGGAATTCAGTCATGATCCAGCAATAGCATCAATGGGAATGGACATAATGCCTTCGCTGGATCATGTAATTCTGATCAGAATTCTCAGAATTCAAAACTTTCGCGAAATTCACCGATAATAATTATGTTCAAACATTGGGGTCATCGGGTTAGAATTGATATATCTTTACCAAATGTCAACCGATTTTCAAACTTTTTGGTTTATTTTGTTCCTCTGACATCCCTTTACAACTTTGCCGCTGACCAAAGTGGGGTTACCGCTGAAAATATTTTGCTAGGGGGCTATAAAAATATTTTGGGGGAGAGGGTGATATTTTAGGCCGTAAAGTGGACTCTACCCCCAATTTTTTTTGTTTTGCACGGACGGTTAGAAAGAGGAATAAACGATCTAAACAGTGGTGCAAACTTCAGCTTTTTAGCTCCTACATAGCTTGAGATATAGCAAATTTAAAACGTTACAGCAATCATTTCTGAAGAACGCTTTTTCGAAAATTAAATCCCCAGTACGGTGACGCGTCTGAAAATTTAATCCCCAATTGAGGGGTTAAATTTTAAGAAATAGGGTTTGAGGTTAGTGAAGGAGTAAATATATATAATAACGGGGGGCAGGGCATTGGGAGAGGGAAGGGAAATTTGGGAGGAGGAAAGTGGGTTGTACGGGTTTTCGGAGCAGCGTTGTATGGGTTTTGGAACGGGGTTTGTGGCCGTAGGTTTAGGAACGGGATTTGGGGCCGGTGGGGTAGGGCGGAGCGATGATGGTTTGGGGCCGGGGCGATTGGGAAAGGAATGTTGAGAGGGAATGGGGAGAGGGAAAAGGGATGGGGAGAGGGAATGGGAACGGGGGTTTGGGGCCGGGGCCGGGGCCGAGGCCGGAATGGGTTGGGGTCGAAGCGATTGGGAGGGGGATGGGTAGAGAGAAGGGGATGGGGAAAGAGAAGGGGAAAGGGGATTTGGGGCCAGGGCGAGAATGGGTTGGGGCCTGGGCGATTTGGAGAGAGATGGGGTGAGGGAAGGGGGACGGGGGTTTAAGCTGCAATTAAGACGCTTCGTTAAACGCTCCGTTGATTTTAATACATTTTTGATTTAAAATATTTGGTTGTCAATGACAACAGCGTCTTGCAATACCCGCCGTGTTGCCGTCGGACAGACATCGAGAATTATATAAGATTATTTGACTATGTAGTATGCTCAATGTCATTGAATCCATTGAAATTGCTGCCTTTTCCGCACAATTTCCTACATTTTCAAATTAGAATTCAATTAAAGCACATTCCAGAAAGTGTTTTTGTTTACAGCTTTTGTCTCTCGAGGATCGTACAATCTTTGCTTTAAGTTCGCTAGATGGCGAATGTCACAGATCCTGCAGAAATTATGATTGATTATTAAATCAAATGTGTTCCTTAAAGTCTCTTTAATTTTACAAAATCAATTGGAATCCTTTATTTTAAATATAAAGGAATAGGCCAACTAATGCATTAAAATAGCCTTGATTTCTTGATTTTAATTTACATTGATATAATATCAGCACTTTTATTAATGCCTTTATTTCGGCCTTTAAATTTTTTATGAATGCGATGTTCTAATTATGCAGTGACTACTATGCATTGTGAGTAGACTCAGTAGAGTAAACATATATTCGTGTTTTTGAGCGTATATTTATCAATATTCGCAATAAATAAATAAATAAAATAAATAATCAATTCTAGTTTGCCATATGTAGTATGACAAAGTATGCTCAATGTCTATGTTATCTCGATTTTCTCGTTGGGGTCGTCCATAAATGACGTAACGCGATTTTGGCACTTTTTGACCCCTCTTCCTACGTAACGCGACGTAACAAAAAGTCAGACCCCCCAAAATATGATGTAACAACGGGCCGAACCCCTCCCCCATTCGTCTTCCGAAAAGTATTGGCAAGCATAAAAGGTCATTCATCCTTCTATTTTTCCGTCTTCAATCATACAGACAAAGTAAAAAGGTCATCCTTGTATTTTTCTCTCTCCAAATACCCTGACAAGTAAAATAGGTCACTTAAAAATTTTGTGTTGCGTTACGTCACATTTACGGAACTCCATCGTCACATTTCGTAACAAATGCACGGACCTCCTCCCTCCCTAGGCGCGTTACGTCATTTGTGGACGACCCCTTTACCAGCCGCGTATCCATGACAGAATGATGATGCAGCCTGGATCTATACTTAGGGGGGCGGAAGATGGCAGAGTGGGTTACGTGCTGGAGCGTCAGGCTGACGAAGCGGGTTCAAGCCCCGTTAGTGCCCCTTTCACACAGGCAGTAACGCCTCCTAAGCCACTTTAAATCATGCTAAGTTTTTATACTGTGAATATACAAGCCAGCTGGTTTTCTAGAGAAGTGGTGCCTTGACGCCAACCAGGATCTATGACATCGAATTCTATGCCACACAGCCACCTGGTTTCCGGTAGATAATAGGAGAGGAGAGAGGAAAGTAGTTACAAAAATATGTAAGTAATTACTGCCTTATTATGACCAAAAAAACTTTTAGAAAATTAAGCCTATCTAAATGACGCGCCTGCTCGGTGTAGATTACGGTAGGAGTGGTGTCTGTCTTACAAGGTGTAAGGCCCCGGGCAAGCAGGCCTACAACCAGGGCCTGTTTTAACGAGCAGTGATACACAAAATGTGCAGTGATAAAATGAAAGTGTGCAGTGATGAAATGCAATTTTTCTGTGCTTCGTGCAGTGATAAATTTTCCGGACGAAGCTGTGATGAGTAAAAAAAGGTCATCATCCCGAAAATGGAGCGATAGAAGAGTGGTTATAGGGAAAACCTTTCTGACGATTAAAAAAGGTCGTCAGCCAAATTTAGGGGCACAAAATAGAAATATTGTCCACACATTTTCTGAGTTTTGTGCAGTGATAATTTGTTCTTAAAACATGCCCTGCCTACAATGTAGGAGGCCCAGTTGCCAGCCATCCTGGGTAAGGCACAGCATACTCTATCAAGAGTTTAAGTTCTGTCAGGATCTTATTACATTTTAAAATCTACAGAATGGTCACATTGTTAACAAGTGTAGGCTATAGCGTTATAATATAAGTCACATGTATAGTTAGTTAGTTAGTTAGTTAGTTAGCTAGCTAGTTAGTTAGTTAGTTAGTTAATATGCCAACTTATATAGCGCTATAGTCACAGCAGGCCAAGATCAAGAGCGATTTACACATTGCATTCAAATGAGATGTTAAACAAGTGCGTCTTAAGTCTGGTAGCAAACATTTCAAGACTAGTCGCGTTGGTCACAATGTCGGGCAGCGAATTCCAGAGGAGGGGGTTCCCCGGGTGAAAGACCTCTCCCCAAATTTCACTGTTTTAGATGGAGGGGGTACACCCAATTGGACCCGATTACATGAACGAAGCTGCCGCCGACAGCCAGTAAGCGGGGACCTATGTACAAGTTCAGATAGGTAGACTGGGCAGGCGGGATCATTGAGGGCCCGGAATGTCAGGCAGCATCTCTTGTAGATGATGCGCTCAGGGATGGGCAGCCAGTGCAGCTTGTCCTTGAGTAAGGGGGTGACGTGCTCGCCCCGTCTGGCACCGTAGATCATGCGGGCAGAAGCATTGAGGATCATCTGCAGACGACTCAGTTGGGCGTCTGGTAGACCGAGGAGGATGCTATTACAGTAGTCGATCTTCGTGATGACGACGGCACGCACGAGTTGGATTGCTGCCGACGTTGGAAGGTGCCGACGTATCGCCCTGATTCTCCGAAGCTGATAGAAGGAACTCCGAGTGACATTGCTGATGTGGCCATCGAGCGAAAGCGATTCATCTAACACAGCGGTTCTCAACCTTTATAGTGCCGCGACCCTTTTAATTCAATTACCCATGATGTGGCGACCCCCCCAACGGTTAAATTATTTTCGTTCGTAATGTAAACTGCTAAAAATAATAATGCTACGCGTGTTCGAAATCGTTATTATTTAATATTGTCTCCATGTCTATCCTCGAATGACAATTATAGTAAAACAACTAGTAAGTCGTAACTACCACTAAGGAAATTTTGTACAATAACAAGAAAAGAGACAACCCCATATTTCTGATGGTCTCGGGCGACCCCTGGCAAATCGTCATTCGACCCCAGTGGGGGTCGCGACCCACAGGTTGAGAACCGCTGATCTAACAGGACCCCGAGGAGGCGTACTTCAGCCGAAGGTACAATTTCAATCCCGTCAATGACAAACGGTGCACGGCTGAGCAAGTGCCTCCTCCTGGGAGTAGAAATCCACAGCACTTCGGTTTTGTCGGGATTCAGTGCTAGACGATTGACTTCAGTCCACGATCGCGTAGTAGGTCCATGTCCTCAGGGAGGCATGAGGCGTATATCTGAACGTCATCAGCATAGGTATGCCTCGCCAGCCCGCAAGATTCAATGATTTGTCCAATGTCTGCGACATAAAGGACAAACAGAAGTGGACCTAGAACAGATCCCTGCGGTACTCCGCTGAGGACAGGGCGCGCGGCAGACACAGAACGATTCCAACGGACTGACTGCGACCTGTCTTTAAGATAGTCATGTATCCAGGACAGGACTTTGCCATTGATTCCAAAGGTAAGCTCAAGGCGTCGGAGGATGACTTCGTGGTCCACTGTGTCGAAGGCGGCAGATAGGTCGAGTACACAGAGGAGCCCCATCTGTCCATTCGTTATCGCGTCGACGATGTCGTTAAAAATACGCAGGATGGCCGTTTCCGTGGAGTGGCCACGCCTGTAGGCCGACTGGTATTTCGGCATTATCCCGTTCGTCGACAGATATCCGACCATTTGCATATTCACAATTCTCTCCAACACTTTAGAGAGGAATGTAAGATTGGAGACCGGACGATAGTTGGCGACATCAGCGGGATTAGCTCCTGGTCGCTTAAGGTGCGGATGAACGATCGCATGTTTCCATGGCGTCGGGAACTCCCCAGTTCTCAGCGAAGTACACATGAACGTCGCCATACAGGCCTATCATAATATCTACATTTATTTACTATATACCAACCACAACATGAAAATTACAACATTTAAATATTCAATTTTTTTAAAGAAAGACTGTACCAGATTCAAAATTTCAGTCTGGTAATGGAGTACCAGTTAATCCAGGGATGGGCAAAGTGCGACCCGCGGGCCACATGCGGCCCTCGAAGCCCTTTGTGCGGCCCCCGACATCGAGAGATATTACATTAACGTGTGGCCCTCTAAAACATATGAAACATTTGACAATGCCTTAATGGAAAATTCGGCATTCAAATAATATTGGACTTACACTTTGGCACTTATCATTAAATAGAAATAATGATTTTAATATTTACTAACTTTTCTTCGACTTGACAGTCTTGGCTTATTAATAATTACTTACACCGTACAGTATTAACACGCTATGTTAAAGTCGTTTTGGAAACTACTTTAAAATGTAATTCTAAATGCCGAAAAATGTTTGCGGCCCTCGGTTTTCATCGCAGACACTTTTGCGGCCCTCGAATAAACATGTTGTGCCCATCAAGGAGTTAATCGAAATTAGTGTAATAGAATTAAACGATATTTCATTAATTTCATTGTAGACTACAACTGTCAAATATTTGTTCATGTTGCTTCAAAATGTCTTTAAAATTTTGTATTAAAATTGGGCGGCCCCAGTGGCGTAGCGTGACTTTTGGGGGCCCGGGGGCATCCTTGATATGGGGGCCCCTTAACACTGCTGACGAGGAAAAAAGGTCGTCAACCACTCTTTGGGGGCCCCCTTCACCCGGAATCCGGGGGGCACTCGACAAAGTGTCCCCCCACGTTACAACATGGCCTTTGGAACAGATGGCTAGATCAGCTTACATAATTGCTAATTTAATTCTACAGCATTCCTGAAAATATCTCTCTTCTAAGGCACGGCTGATCTGGCCAGTGGCGGCTCCACCGGGGGGCCAGGGAGGGCCCGTGCCCCCTATTGAGTGCTTGGACTCCCCAGTGGCCTCCCAGTTGAGACCCTATACTTAATGCTACATACATTAAACAACAAATGGTTGGCCCCCCACGATTAGAAGTTGCCATCCCAACGCCCCCCCACTAAATCTTTTCAAACTCAATGGCCTGCTGCAACATTGGCAGAATTAAGACAGTCTTGGGACCATTTTTGTCCATCAATAAATCCTTAGCACTATCAAGTCTAGAGCTAAATCACGACTCTTTCTGTTTCTTTTTTTCATAGTGTGCCTTGCTGCTTCCTCACTCCGACTCTGGAATTGACCTTGTCCAGCTATTTTAACTGTGGACTAAGCGCTTGGAACAAGCAGAGACTACGACACTTGACTCCATAAGCCCTATGAAAACTCACGAGATAAGCTTATAACCGGTTTATTTACTTAATCAACGGGATCTGGCCATAGACAAAATAGAGTTTAAAAGGTTTGAGATTTTATGATTTGGAACAAATCTACAGACTGTAAAGCAGCTTTTTCTGGCAATCAATATGCCATCATAAGATAAAAATTTCTCTTACAACCGGAATATTGCAAAATCTCATAACTTGTCTGGATCCGAATTATAAAGGTATGCAGAAATATAGACTCGGAGGATGATGCAAAAATTTTACAAGAAGATCTAAGGAAATTGTTTCAGTGGTCTGTGGACTGGCAAATGCTTTTCAATATTGATAAATGTTCTGTAATGCATGTTGGGAAGTCTAATAATGGTAATGAATATTCTTTAGGGGAAGGTTCTAACCACAACAGAAAAAGAAAGAGACTTGGGGATAATCATCCATAGAAGTATGAATCCATCTCACCAATGCATGGAGGCAGCAAAAAAGGGAAATCAAATGTTGGGAATGGTGAAAAGGACAATTGTGAGTCGTGACAAAGAGATAATCATTAAACTTTATAAGTCATTAGTAAGGCCTCATCTAGAATACTGTGTTCAGGCTTGGAATCCATTCTTGAAAAAAGATATAGAACTTTTAGAAAAAGTGCAAAGACGAGCAACGAAGATGGTCAATGGGTGCCATAATTTAAGCTACGAAAAAGACTTCAATATTGTGGACTGACAACATTAGAAAGGAGAAGAGAGAGGGGGGATTTGATAGAAACATACAAAATAATGACTGGGAAAGTAGATGTGCCATATGATCGATTCTTTACATTGGCTCACTATAGCAGCACAAGAGGCCACAAGTGCAAATTGTTTAAGCAGAGGGTTGGTCCAAGGAAGAAACAATTTTTTGGTGCAAGGGTTGTGGACAAATGGAACAGTTTGGACGAGGTGGGAGTGACAGTTGAAACAGTAAACGGATTCAAAGGCTATCTAGATAAACTAGGTTATTGAATGCAGATGGTTACATCAGTGGTTTTCACACAGGCTTACTTAGCCTCCTAAACCACTTAAAATCACATTATTATTATTATTATTATTATTATTATTATTATTATTATTATTATTATTATTATTATTATTATTATAGGGGCCCGGTCCACTCGGTCCCCATTGAGACTAGTCCAGTCGTTGGTGACATACAACCAGTAGCGTGCAGAGGGGGCCGGTGGGGCGGTGGCCCAGGACGTTCACCAAATGGGGCATCCAAAGTGACTCGGCGACCTTTTTTGCTCGTCAACACTTTTTTACACGAAAGCCTTTAAAAATACCGATTTGGGCCCGGGCATCCACATCAGATAAGGGCATCCAAATTGGCACTGCGACCCTTTTTGCTCGTTAACACCTAACCGAGGTGGCAGGGCATCCAAACTTATTTTGGCCCCGGACGTCAACCACTCTTGACACGCCACTATATATATATATATATATATATATATATATATATATATATATATAAAACAAGAAATAATGGGTAAAGTCCCAAGTGGCTATAATTGTACGGTCAGAGATTATTATTATCTCTCACTTTGTGACCAAATACATTTCAAGCATTTATCTAATTGCGCTTTTAGACGAAGACACACTGAAGCATAGAACAACATCTATTTAACAGTGATCATCGTTCACTGACCATCCAAAAAACCAGGGCTTTTTGTGTCGGAACGAGGCGGAACGGCGTTCCGGGAAATCTGAAGACTGTTTTTTGCAACATTAAATTCATAAATAGAAAATTTAGAACCATATCTATTTTCGCATCATTTTTCAGATTTCTGATTAGGGGCTGTCCATTAATTACGTCAACAATTTAGGGAGATGAGGGGTTTGAAAAAGTTTGACAGTTGTTGACAGGGGAGGGGGTCAAGAGAAGTTGACGTCAACAATTTCACTTTTTACAAATAATCAAAAAATAGGAAATTCCATGGAATACTACTTATTACAATGGGAAAAAGCATGGCAAAAAAGGTCATCACCACCACATTTTGACACTCGATGATAAAAAAGTGAGAAATGGTCATTACCACAAAATAATAACCTTGTTATTGGGACCTGTCAGTGATCTTGGAAGGGTCAAAAGTTTTTGACGTAATTATGGGGGGGGGTTAAGTGAAAGTTGACAGTTGTTGACAAGGGGGGAGGGGGCAAAAATTGCCCAAAAATTGAATTGAAATAATTAATGGACAGCCCCTTACACATGTGACAGCATGTTAATTAAAGACACATTATATACACTGTTGCATTCCGGAAAATACTTTTACACAAAACGTCCTGCAAACAAACAACTGATAATATGACAACACATTTTAGCATTAAATTTCATGGCAAAGAAGAATATTTATGTTACTTAAAAACAATTCTAAAACAACAAGCAAGCAGCATAAAATGCGGATCTGAAACTAATTGGTTCGAAGGCGTCACCTGACTGAGGAAATTAGTCTGTTGATAATTGCAGGCCTACGCTACATTATAATTGAGAGTCTGTTCCATTTGCTAGATATCTATGACTGGAGTTTCAAACTGGCCTTCATATTCGAGACGTCGCTTTTGTAAAGTTTCATTAAACCACTTTAACTTCTTCTGGAATAGATTTCCAATACTGAGGAGTGAAACGGCCGCTATACTGTAGCTTCCGGTGTCTGTTCGCTGACTTCCATAATCGATGTTCGTTTGCAGGTTGCTTATCAAGTTTCTTAATTTCCTCTGTTCGCTGTTCATCTTGTCTGTAAATAATCCTCGCTGAAGTGCAGTCCTGCAACTTTTACATGCATTCTAAAAAAATGAATTGCAGATTTTTGTAAACGTTTTGGTCTACAGAAGGATTCGTAACTTATCTAATTACTTACCTTCATCTGTTCACTGTTATATCCTCCATAAGGTGTTTACAATCCATCTCTCATTTGCAGACATTCTGCTTAGTTTTTTCTTCTCGCCCGTATGTTTCATCGAATTTTTTCTTTGAGTATTCCTCCACACCCTTCAATTTTTTTTCAAAAGAAGGAAATCATTTGAATTATAATATAGCTAAAAATTACATTGTGAATATCACAGAACTAAATAGCCATAGAATCTGAATACACTTTCTTGGAGTCGAGATGGGGCAGGGGCAAATGCCCCAGGACACCGAAGATGAGGTGCGCCAAAAGGGGTAAATAATAAAGAAAATTAAGAAGAAAAACATGAAATACCTTACCATGTTTTATAAGTGAATACTATTTCTGCTTGTCAGAGGTTAGGGACCTTCCATAAAGTGTTAATGAGCAACTAAAAACTTCCTTTACTATTCGGTCATAGTTGATGTTTTATTTATACTGAAAGTGTAACGTCCTGCTGGTCCTTACCTCTCCCCTGTCAAAAGCTATATTAGTAATAAAGCACTAACAGTAGGTCCTACAGTCAAAACGATAGATAATAATAATAATGATGATGATGATGATGATGATGATGATAATAATAATAATAATAATAATAATAATAATAATAATAATAATAATAATAATAATAATAATAATAATAAATTAATTATAGGCATACAGCCTATAGAGAAGCGCCTTTGAAGGATCGGAAGATGACGATCTTAAAAAGCTACTCAGATGGAACAACAGAGAGTGTCTTCCCGTTCCGCCGAATTCCCATTTCAAGGAATTCAAATTTCGATAAAATGCTACAATAATACGCTCTTCATGCAGCATGGCAAAGGGTGTCAGGTCCGTGTTTATGCCCAATTCATAAATCATCATCATCATTAACCGTGGGCTCATCGCCCGTTGGTGTATAATGCCATCTCCACAGTTTTCTGCCATTCTTTCCTGTCCGTTGCTCTGTGACTAAGATCCTGTAAACTGCTTCCACACCATTCTTCAATATCATCACACCATTCCTTGTGTGGTCTCCCTCTCTTATTGGCACCCTCCATTATTCCAAACATTAGAGCTTTGATCTTTCTGTCCTCTTTCATTCTGCATATGTGTCCGAAAAGTTGGAGTTTCCTTTGTTTTACTCTTTCCAGCATGGTTTGTTTGGGCTGAATTCTCCTGTATAGTTCTTCATTTGTGATTTTTTCGACCCATCCGATTCGTAGTATTTTTCTATAACATTTTCTTTCAAAGGCTAGTATTTTTCTTTCCAGGTCTTTGGTGATGGTCCATGTTTCGCATCCATATAAAAAGCTGCTGAAGATACAGGTTTCAGTATTTTCTTTTTGTTTCAGTGCTTATTGATTTGCTTTTCCAGATCTTATCCATTGCCATCAGTTGATCTAGAGCTCTTGCTGCTCTTCTTGTGACCTCTTGTCTGCAGTCTAAGTCATGTGTCATATTGCTTCCAAGATAGGTGAAGTTTTCTACGTTCTCTACTTCTATTCCATTTACTTTAATTTTTCTTTTGATCTCTTTGTCGCCAAACACCATTGTCTTTGTCTTCTCAATGTTTATCGACAGTCCATAGCGCTCAGCTTCATTGCTCAGTATCTGTACCGTGTTTTCCAGATCATCTTCATTTCCCTCTAGGATGTCAATATCATCAGCAAACCTAAGGTTGTTAAATGAAAGTCCCTGAACTTTTATGCCTTTTACATGTTCTTTGACTTTGTCCATTGCTCTTTCCAGGTCTGTGATGAAAACCATAGGTGATATGTTATCTCCTTGTCTTGTCCCTCTGCTTGTTTTAAACCATTCTCCAAGTTCTCCGCAGATTCGCACTGCTGATCTTGAGTTATTGCTGATGTCTTTTAACAGTCTAACCAAATTTTGGTCCACTCCATATGACTCGAGTACAGCCCAGGTTATTGTTTGATCTATGGTGTCAAATGCCTTTTGGAAATCGATGAAACAGTTGTAGACTTTCTTGTTTTTCCTTCATAAATTCATAAATAGGCTACCATAAATGATCTGGTTGACAAATTAGGCAGTGATGGGCACTAACTAATTTTTTTTAGTTAAACTTTAACTAAACTTTTTTTGCAATCAAGCAGTTTAACTTTTTAAGTAACTAACTTTTCACTGTAGCAGTTTAACTTTAACTGATAACTAATTAAAAGCAGTTTAACTTTTACCTTTAACTTTTTAACTTTGACATGAGCTACTGAGCTAGTAAAACTATGTTACAAGCTGCAACGAACACGATTTACGATTATAATTTTAAACAGCAGCTGTCACAATATCCACAAATTCACTGATCGGCATATTAAATGAGGTTGTTTCAACGTTACAATGTTTCATTCCTTGAGAATATACCGCAAAAACACAGACTGATCAAAGTTTTCATCTGACATAGAATCTGAATAACTCAAGTTTAACTAAAAAAAGTTAACTAAAAAAAATCAGTTTAACTAATGCCTTAACTAAACTTTTACCCAACTACTGGCAACCAGTTTAACTTTTGATGCAACTAAAAAAAAGTAGTTTAACTAAAAGTTAACTAATTTTTAGTTAACTTTTGCCCATCACTGAAATTAGGCATACTCTTTTATCGATCTTCAATGTTTAAAATAGCACAAATATATATAATAGAAATGCAACCATTGATTGGTATATATATATATATATATATATATATATATATATATATATAGGTGCCCGTCAAAACTGAAGTTCTTAATTTCTACTGTGGTACCCTCCCATTTTGTTATGTGCTGTGAAGTAAGTTCTCTGTAATTTTTTCAGATTTTTAAAATCAAATTTAATGGTTGCTCAACTGCTCTAAAGTTGTCAGATTTCTAAACAGATGAAAATTTTTACACGTGGAAACTCCATATAAGTTCTTCGACAGTTAAATGCATACTTTTAATACTGTGAGGCACCAGGTTAACAATTAAGTTGTTGTAAATATTCTCAAGAACTAGAAGGTTCAATTGCCTCCAAGAAAATTATCAATTGCCATTCTATTAAGCCTAGTGCGTCTCAGGTCTCTAGTGCTGTCTGTGGAACATCAACATTGGCACCGACAAACAGCGACTTTCTTGCTTCTGGATACTTTGGTCTGTGTTTTGATATAAGATACTTTTCTGTTCTTTATTTGTCGCAATACTGTATAGTTGTGAAAGTCCTGTATCAGTTTGAAAGCTCACTCTGTCCTAGCTGTCATTTACAACTGCCAAACTGTTGAGATATTTTTTGGTTACCTGAAATTCATCACGGTTTTACTAGCTGTCTTGATCTGTGGGTTTTTGAGGAAATCAGCATTCAGGCCAAGAGCATTAAAGAAAGACTTAGTATTGTTTATGACAAAGCCGCTGAGCTCCTTTTCAGAAATGGTACTGGGCTTGAACTGAATTCCTTTAGGTGTTTCTGTCTACCAAGTGCATTGCTCATCTTTCGTTTTAATGCGGCTGCCTGCAATGTCGTCAAAAATGCAAAGGCTATTACTTCCTCACTCAGGTACCATATACTGTATGTATGCTGATCTGCAGCATCGGAAATGCCCTTGTTCAAAGCCACATTTTATGTAACAAAATTAGTAAAATAAAGTAACAAAGCCGTATTTTGCTATCTTAAATGAGAGGTTGGGTGAACAGAGTTTGCTGCCGTGTCGAAATTCGGCGGTGAATCCTAAAGAGAGTCGTCTTCCACCGTGAGATATACATTCCTAACATTGACACGTCAGCGAGGAAACGAGAAGTCGATGTTGAGGGTCTGCGTGGTAAAATCCGGCGATGAATTCTCATTATGACGGTCAAGCTGGCGAACAAGATAACGGCGACAGCGATCGACTGAAAACGTCTAGAACGAAGCGGACATTGAAGAGGACGGCATAAACTCCTCCTCGGGAGCCTGAGAGTGAAACGCAATTCTCGCGAATGGCACAAAAACAAGAACTTCAGTAGATGTCAAGAACAGTCGCCAAACCGGAAGACGCTCCGTACAACCGGTTGTTGCATGGAACTTTAAACTTCATTGACTGTCTTTCATAATAGTATAAATGACTCGATACTGTACGAGAGGACTTCGATGTTAGGTTATTGAATGGTTACATAAGTGGTTTCCACACAGGCTTACGTAGCTTCCTAAACCACTTAAAATCGCACTATTATTATTATTATTATTATTATTATTATTATTTAAAGTTTAATAAACTGAAATTGTTGTGCTTAATGTGAGCAATGAAGCGGATGACCTCGGATTAGGCAGATATCTATTCATTGAGATACATTGACTGTACAGCGCTTTTGGTTTTGGCTTATGGCCATGTTACTGCGCTTCATAAATTGTCGATAATAATAATAATAATAATAATAATAATAATAATAATAATAATAATCCTCGCAGCTGGATAATGTTTTAGGGGATTTTATATCAGAAATTGCATTTTGTGTTAAATTGTTTTCGAGTTTTAACTTATAAGACTAATCGTTCTGATAATTGAGTCCATTCATAGTCAGTAGTTGCATCCGAGACCGCTGATTGGATGAGAAATTAGTTTTTGTTGACTTTGTTTAATTTTAGGTTCAAGTGACAATTTGGAGAATGAGGATCACCTTTCTGCTTCTGCTTCTCTTCGTCGCCAGATCAGCGTTGTCGAGTCAGTCGTTAAACGCATATTCTATGACTGAGACTAAACGAAGTCAGGCAATAATTCGTAGGCGATTTGACAGAGACAAGTAGTTGAGCGAAAGATCTTTTGAGCGTTTGCCTTAGTCTTGTTGGCCTACATTTTCAAATTGAGTTTTTTTAATAGGTATTGCTAATAAACACATTTCGATTGAAAATATGCAAATGAATGTCATTTATAAAGAAAAGTTCAAGCGCAATAAAGCAACCGTGAAGATATTCAACTAAAGAGAATTATCCATTAATTTAATAACAACTCCCATCACGAGTTATTCAAGTCAATCATTGACTTTGAAACCGGCGTCAAATTTAGAGATGCCCTTTTCATCTGACAATAAGAGCAGCTATGACAATGTATTTTATCCTATACGAATATATACTGTGACCCAATAAAAACATGCCACTGTATATCTGTCCATAATTTTGGCAAATGTGAACGGATTTTCAAACTGTTTTCATCTAGTCTAATCTAAAGTAAAAGAAGGCAAAAACGAAATTTCTATAGCGCTGTCCGAAATCTTGGCGCAGTGCACCAGCTTATTCACGAGCGCTCAATCTGGGTGAAATCCAAAGTCTGTAATCCGTAGTCCGTGGTGGTCAAGGTTGTAGATCCAGGTAGGCAGTCGCAGTGGAGTATTTTTATAGAGAACGATAACAAGATTTGCGGCGGGTAGAATGTAGGCCTGTAGTAAGGATTTCGTCATAGGATTTCTCAGGCCCGTACGAAGTGAGGGTGCAGGGTGGAAAAAATTAGGGGGTGCGCTGCACCCCTTGGAAGATGAGGCTGGGTTTTTTTGCTTGAACAGATGTGGTGATTTAGTGATGTGCACGTGGATCAATCAACCCCATCCCCTCGT
The DNA here is from genome assembly GCA_018105865.1 of Metaphire vulgaris. Lineage (NCBI taxonomy): Eukaryota > Metazoa > Annelida > Clitellata > Crassiclitellata > Megascolecidae > Metaphire > Metaphire vulgaris. Next base: position 10,309,482 of record CM030864.1, on the reverse strand, counting down.
CAACAAGCGTCATCAGGTCTTTATCTCTTTCCCGATTAATTATTGACGTAATATATTGACGAGCGACCCCATGTTTCTCATTTTACGAATTCTGTCACGTGGACATTCAAACCAGAATTCCTGTTAAACGGAAATTTATAATAAGAATTCTCTTCTTGGCTGATGCAAATGATTTCTGTCCATAACGAACCATTTTTATTTTCTTATATGTGCGGGAAGATAGATGAGTGGTAATATCATTGGGCAGGCACGCCGACGACACGGGTTCAATCCCGTAGGAGCCCCTAAGGTCGACTCAGCCTTAATCGCTAGAGGGCGGTAGTAACATCAAAAATGAGTAGCAATGGCAACATTGCGATAGTAACCATAGGTTCGGCGGAAGAGACTGGCCACCGTCCGCCGATGTATGGCTTAGCCACCTATGGGCTGCTGGCTACTAAATACGGGGATCAGCACCGGACCCTACGGGCGTGAGCCTACGGGTGAAAACCTTTACTTTACTTTACTATATGTGCGGTTTCAAGATGTTTCAGTGGTTTTCACACAGGCATACTTAGCCTCCTAGACCAATTTAAATCACATTATTATTATTATTATTATTATTATTATTATTATTATTATTATTATTATGTAGGTTTACTTAGCCTCCTAAACCATTTTAAGTCACATAATAATAATAACAATAATAATAATAATAATAATAATAATAATAATAATAATTATTATTATTATTATTATTATTATTATTATTATTATTTAAGGTGCTCTCTGTGCTGTTATTTGCAGCGCCCAGATGGCGCTTTGTTTGATCTATTTCGGCAAAACTACCAAAGCGTCATATTGTCATATTAGTTCTAATGAGGGTACGTATTCAAAAGAGTGAAGAGTTTGAACATAGGTAAAATAAAGAGATGTTAGATTCAAGAGAACATTATGTGAAATTACTTTGCTTCTGATGAATGTTGGCATGTGAATGAAATGGCAACTTTTGTATCACTCTACAGTCGGAGTTACGTCGAATGGCTTGCAGCGAGCGTCTCGTGGGAACTCAAGTTTATTCTGGTGGAAGATTGACCAACCAATTGCAAATTATACAATCTTCAACGAAACAACAGGATCACCTACTGGACTGAGAAAAAACTCTTCCCACAATTACGACAATGTAAGTGGAGAGATTACTCTTACTATCGACGATGTTCAACTATGGGATGCCGGAAACTATTCTCTGCAGATTACACAAGCATTGACTACAGCCATCGATTCTACAGTCTGTCTTTATGTCTATGGTATGATTGCATTATTTCATAGGAAGATTGTAGTGTGAAAATACAGATACTGTATTTGAGAAATTGCTGCATGAGGGAAATAGTGTATGAAACGCATGTATACACGATTATATCGCATTGAGAAAAAGTACAATTGAGATTAAGAAAGATTATACAATTGACTTGCGTGTTTCTGCAGTCCCAAAATCAATGAACTTAGCTAGCTCCTGTATATGAATATTAGGGAGAGCGTTGGTGCTGCGCTTTCTATCCGATCTGTCGTAACGTAATTTGCTTGTGTATCTGAGAGACGCGCAAATGATGATGTTTCGAGGCCTCGAACGTTGTTCCTCTGCGCCTTTTCTAACACGGCGTTACGGTTAATAGCTTAATATTACATCGAAACAGAAAGTTCATTGAGGCATGAGGGGAATATTGATTTTCAAACAGGGCAGTGATGGAGCCGGTGTCGTATAAATTTATTTCTCCAACAAAATTATTTCCTGGGCGGATTTTGCCTGCGGTTTCTAGGGATATAAAATTATGCGGCATACGTATAAATTTATTTCTGTATAAATTTATTTCCTCCTATCAAAATAATATCTACAAATAGCTATATAGCATACAGTTGGTGGCAGGTAATAAATTTATTTCCTCCACATAACTCTATAGCCTACTGTTGAGGGGAAATAAAATTATAACAGGTATTAGATTTATTTCCTAGCTATCTATACCTGTGTATTGGTTGGAAATGAAATCATATTCTATGGGTAATAGATATATTTCCTACCTATCTATACATAACTATATCATACTGTTGGTGCTCGTCATGGTCCCCCCCACTGCTCGCCATGTTGCCCCCTAATGTTCCCCCTACTGCTCCGTGTCACAAATCGCACCCTGGCCAAAACACATCTTGGAGGGACTGATCCTAAAACAAAAACTGGAGTTTTGGGGTATATTATGAGAAGACGCGATTCTCTGGAGAAATAATTGATGCTAGCAGCTGTTGAGAGAAAGATAAAAAGCGGAAGACAGAAGACGAGATGGATGGATAACAATATTATGGAAGTAATGAACATGAACATCGAAGAACTGAGAAATGCCGTCGAAGACAGGAAAGGATGGCACATCAAAGCCCATAATGTCACACAAAGTTGGAAACGACTGAATGACTGAGGAGAGAGAGAGAACAACTTTAGACGATGGAGCAGAAGGTCGCGGGTTCGAGACCCGTTGGAGCCTTAAAGTAAAAGCCTTCGAAGGGCCCCGCGGTTGAGATGACCTTTTTTGCGTACGTGATAATAAATGGTGGTGGAGATGACCTTCTCTTTTTTTGCTCCTCAGAATTTTCCAAACCTGGTATATACTCGGCCGTCTTTCGCCAGATGGCGATGGCAACTGAGTAGTGGACAAATCCTCGGAGTAAACTGGAACGTTGTATGAGAGCACTGGTCTCGTATCAGGTAACTTATCGCCAGTACCTGTCTGAGGGCCTTGGAAACGGAGGTCAGCGCCGCCCTGTGAGCCTTTAAGTAAGCCTTGAGATCTTTGGAAGGACTTTACCTTTCTTACAACTTTTTACTAATATTTGTAGGTTACTTGTCGGGGTCGTTGATGCTTAGCTCTGGCCGAGACCCATCGACAGAAGGGGACACTCTGGAACTGACATGTAATTTAACTTCTACCTCTTTGCCAGCAGCATATAGACCGAACGTTATATACATTTCCTGGTATATTCGAGATGGCTGGTCACCAGAGAAGACCTTCAGTGGACCTATACTGGACCGTGATGGAAACATCATTCCAGGATACACGATCAAAAACAACGGAAGAACTCTCGTTATCGGCTCAGTTCAACATATGGATCAATATATTAGCTGCAAAGGACGGGAAGAAGGAGGAACTTTCAGTCTTGTTCGCTATCATTATGTGGAAATAAGATGTGAGAAATGTTGGATACACTTCCTAATATATAATCATTTGATACTGCTATAAAATGAGGCCATTCATTCACTCACTCACTTTTAAGTCAGAGCGATTATACTGTTTATCGGAGAAAAGTTCGTATAGGAGAAAAGTAAATCCAAGCATACAGTACATTTGCATTTCCTTGATGCATTTTCTACATTGAGCAATACGAGCATTTTATTTTTTAAAGCAACTGGCAGAGCATTTGAAAATTAGAATACTGTATATGATTAACTTTAATCTCATTACAGTATATATAAGCTATTTAGATTCAGCAATGGCATGCAATTCAATGCCGCGATATTAACATCTCTCCACTTTCAATTTTACCTACAATAATTGTGTGCATTTTCTACTTTATCCTCCTCCTCCTCATCATCATCGTCGTCGTCGTCGTCGTCGTTGTTGTCAGTCATCATCATTCTCTCTTTCTGCTTGCATGGCGTTACTAAACATGAACCATTTCCACTTTCCTTGATCTTGTGTCAATCTGCATCCTCCTACGATTGTCATGTTCTTTGTTTCCAGATCCTACTTGATGTTACGGTTGTTACCCATCCATCTTTTTCTTGGTCTTCCTTGCCCTCTGTTTCCTTCTATTTTGTTCATACATAGTGCTTTGTAGACCCATCCATTGTTGTCCATTCTACATTCTTATAACCTGTCCAAACCACGTCATTATTTTACAGTATTTCCTAAGCATTTATATTATCATTACATCATGTGCAAATGCGTTCAAAGTAATTATAAGCTCTCTACAATTAGTAATCAATACAGAGCGCAATACTAAGACATTGTGTGCAATTCCACTTAATTAATTCATGCACTGAGCTTACAACGTATCGAGTTGCTGTAGCAGCTTCTACAGTTGGTTGTTTTCTATTTCAGACAAGCCATTTATCTACAGTTTGTTTCCCAAAAGTAAGAAACTTAATGTCGCATATGGTCTGAGTGTCGAATTGGGTATTTACCGGTTTTCCAGACCCAGAATTTTATCAAGTAGCTGGGAATTTGTCAATCGAAGCGGAGTTTCGCAAAATCTTCCACCGCATTCTTCTTTTGGTCCAAGAGATTCCTCTAGCACAGGACCTGACTATACATGGCTTACGTTCAACTTCAATTCAAGTGAATACTACGGAAGCTATTCTATCACTTTGACTAACGCTATAGGTTCAACGACAGTCACGTTCGAGGTTCTTCCAGAAGGTTAGTAAATCTTTAAGGTCAGTTGCCTTTGCCAAATGACGACTGCTTTTTAGAAGATTGTCAAAGTTGATATCCGAGAAACTAAAGCTGAAGATCAAATTAACTATAATGCGATAACGTAATGGTGAAGTCTTGAAAGACAGATTTGATGTAGAAAAAGCAATAAAGGCAAAGCTATTTTAGTACTCAAACGAACGTAGGGTAAGTAAGTAAGTATGTAAAATATCGTGGATTTCTATAGCGCATTGAAAGCAGTACAGCGAATCTTGGAGATTTTTGCAGAGAAGAAATTAGCAAAAGATTCAGCAAGTTCTGACAGGGAAATGGATTGAGGGAGAGGTTTTGAGTCTTTGCGATGGAAAAGATCATTTCCAGTTTTCCAGAGCTTTCGTGGGTTAGAGCTATTTGTTGAAATGACGTTAGAATAGTAGCCTACTTCTTTTTGGCAGATATGTCTTGCGTTACTTGTTCCTTGTGGGCAGTCGCTGCTTGCCTATTACACTCCATGTAATGGGCAAGCAGCGATTCATTTGGCTTACGTAATTTACACTGTATCTACAGGGTGGGCCAATAAAACCGGTGCCACCCTGTTTCTTTGTAAATATTTTCACCACCACTGGGTCCGAATGCATGAAAAATGGTGCACTTATGCAATGCTATATCCTAAATGCAGGAAATTATGTTTTTGATTCAAATTCCAAAGTGCAGCGGCAATAAGTAGAGAAAACCAAGACAGGGTAGGAAGAGTTCATAAAAATGTGAATGATGATGATTACACTATGTTGATGATGAAATGATGATGATGATGAATATTTTTCTTAAATGGCTCATCTTTGTGATCTCTCATCTTTCTTTGTCTCAATTTTTGCTACCCAGGTTTCCGATTCATATAAAATTAAAGGTATTACTAATGTTTTATCCAGTTTCAGCTTTGTATTCATGGTTAACTATTTGTTCGTCCATAATGTTCTCATTCTTCTCATTGTTCATAAACCTCTAGGGCTATATTTATTTTCATCATTGCATCAGCTGCGTGTTTTCCGCCTCATTTGATTATTCATCCGACACCCTTGAATGTCTTAACTTCTTCCAATGTCCGATCATTTAGCACGATTTCTGCTTCATCGTTGCCAGCCCTCGAAATAGCCCAGTTTCTACTTAAGATAATAATACTTTTATTTCATGAGTATTTATATTATCACTGCATACATACATACATAAAGTTCATTTACTAGGCGCAATTATTACAAATGCGCCTCAGTTGCCAGGTCAAACATATATGTTTTAAGTTGAGCGAGAAAAATGTCACGGTTGAAAATTCCATCTCTGAGAGGAGGCAGAAGTTGATTCCAGAGTGATGGACCAATCGCCCTGAACGCACGCTCTCCCATTCTGGTACGAGTGCGTGGCAAACATAATGTTCTGGTGAGGTTGGAACGTGTGACCATAGTTCCAGTGAGAGATTTATCATATAGCAGTTTACAGTCTCGAATAAGATACTGCAGTGCTTCTTTTCTTAGACATCTGTCGACTAGCGAAAGCAGCTTGTACGATATTCGCTTATGTATACCGACAACCAGTGGAGTTGTTGCAGCAGAGAGGTAATGTGTTGTCGCCTTGAGGTACTCGTGATGAGCCGTGCCGCGGGCCCGCGGCATTCTGTACCAGGTGGAGCCTATATAGTTGATTTCTAGCCGTACGTGCAAGCAGGCTATTGCAGTAATCCAGGCGAGATGCTATGAATGCATGGAACACAACTTGCACTGATTCCTGAGACAGAGAGTCGCACATCAAGTTCAACTGCGCTCAAAGTAATTTTAAAGATATAGGCTACAATTGCTTGATATTTGCACCAATGACACTGTGGGTCTGGATTTGAAATTTAATGTTAAGAAGTCTATTGTCATGAGGATTGAGACACGTTTAGATATTGCATGTGCTGCATTGGTCCTGGATGGTGTTGCCCTGCCATTTGTGGAGGAGATTAGATATATTGGAGTGACATTGAAAAAAGGACGACACTTCATGTTATCTATTTCTGAATCTAAACTAAAATTCTTTCGCACTTTTAATTGTTTGTATACTCGCAGCAGAGCTGCTGTGTTTGAAATGATACGCGTTAACCTTGTAAAGAGTTACTGTCTACCCATTGTATTGTATGGCATGGAAGCCACATGTCCAAACAAAAGTACTCTTAATGCTCTTGACAGATTGATACAAGTAGTTGTGTGTAAAATTTTAAAACAGGAGAGGCAGGTAATGTTGATTGTATTAGATTAATGACGGGTTTGGAAGGTATACATGCGATTGTAAGAAAGCCACAAGCTTCTTTTGTCAATAAATATGTAAAGAAGTCGCTGTACTTTGTCGATTGTGTTGCTAGAATTTGTCTGAGGGCAGAGGCTGGCGGGAAGGGCAGTGATAGTGGCAAATATTGATGGGGTCGCTGTTATGCTGCACTGTGTAAAGCAGAGGTTCCCAACCTTTTTTAGGCCACGCCCCACCAAAGTCGTTTTAAAATCCTTATGCCCCCCCATGACACATGTACAGAAGCAATCACAGAAATTGTATTATCGGAATAACATGAAATGATATGAAAAACAGCCACGACAGATACAAAACATGCAAAACACTTGCGTTAAATATACATTACTAATTTATTAATGAAAGTTTCTTCGATGAATCTATATTCAACAAGTTCTTTAACAATCGTTATTTTAATTATCCTTTTCTAAAAATTTTAAACATTGAAATTGCCCAATTGCCCCCTAATAATGAAATTGCCCCCCGGTGGGGCGTATGCCTCCCGTTGGAAACCACTGATGTAAAGTGTGTATTTAGTTAACTAGTTTATTAGTTGATCTGATTTGTGTTTGTTTCTTGTTTGCGTACTGTTTGATGCTGTGTTTGTCACGAGTAAAGTTTCTCATTAGTAGTTAAGACAGAGTGCAAAACTACGATATTGTAAACAATTCTATTTAAATAGTTCATGCAATGAGCGTGCAACGCATCGATTTGTTGTAGCAGCTTCTACAGTTGGTTGTTTTCTATTCCAGGCAAGCCAAGTATCAGTATCATAGGTTTCTTTCCAGAAAGTAAGAAATTTCCTGTCGCAATTGGTATGATTGTCTATTTGAGTGTCAACTGGAATTGCTACCCCAGTATTTTATCAAGTAGCTGGGAATTTGTCAATCGAAGCGGAGTTTCGCAAAATCTTCCACCGCATTCTTCTTTTGGTCCAAGAGATTCCTCTAGCACAGGACCTGACTATACATGGCTTACGTTCATATTCACTTCAAATGAATACTACGGAAGCTATTCTATCACTTTGACTAACGCTATAGGTTCAACGACACGTGACGTGAACGTGACGTTCGAGGTTCTTCCAGAAGGTTAGTAAATCTTTAAGGTCAGTTGCCTTTGCCAAATGACGACTGCTTTTTAGAAGATTGTCAAAGTTGATATCCGAGAAACTAAAGCTGAAGATCAAATTAACTATAATGCGATAACGTAATGGTGAAGTCTTGAAAAGATAGATTTGATGCAGGAAAAGCAATAAAGGCAAAGCTATTTTAGTACTCAAACGAACATATAAGGTCCGGCGCTGATCTCCGTGTACTAGACAAGCAGCGATGCAGGTGGCTTACGTCATTTATCTACAGGGTGGGCCAATAAAACCGGTATCACCCTGTTTTGCTGTAAATATTATCACAACCTTGCGACAGAATGAGTGAAATTTAGTTCGCTTCTGCGATGCTATATCCTGAATGCAGCCATTTAAGTTTTTCTTTCAATTTACAAAGTGAAGCGGCGTCACCTAGAGGAAACCAGGTTAGGGTAGGACGAGTTCATAAAAAGTATGAATTACTATGTTTGATTGTCAAAATTGCTAACTGTTGGTATTAGTACAGAATCTATACAGATTCTCTTTCTTACTTTCTTCTGCTTTGATAGCGTCACAGCGATGTGATGTTTTGTTTGCTTTATTTACATTCCTTTTTGTAATTTAAATTCCATAAATTTTTAATAAGATGGACAGATATGGAAAGAGGATCGTTTCCTAACAAAGGATTTGCGTCAGGAGAATTTTGGTGGCTGCCGAATACTTCTGACAGAATTTATGAACAAGATGTGGAATAGAACGAGTCTATACCGCCTGCTGAAGAAATTCGATAGTACAGGAGCGACAGAGAGGCAACAAGGCAGTGATTGTCCACAACACTCTCACTGGACGGGAAACAATATCAGAGTTTTTCTGGAATTAATAAGTAGCCCAGAAGAAAAGCCACAAACACACAAAAGTCCACATGAAATGACATGAAGACTTGTATAGGCTATACATCTCACTTTTGTACCAGTTACTAATTTTACAAACCAAACAAAGTAGCGCATATTTTTGATCGTCGCAACCTACCACTAGCATGATTTTCGCCAGGTGACGCGTTAACCACGTAGGAACTCTAGAATTCGAAAGAAACCCTTAAATGGGTGAACTCAGGATATAATATAGCAGATACACATCAAATTTATGCACTCATGCAATTTGATCTAGAGGCTGCGAAAATATTTACAGCTAAATTGGGAGGTAAAGTAAAAGTAAAGTAAAATCTCGTGGATTTCTATAGCGCCTTGGAAAGCAGCACAACAGTAGCTGCTTATTCTTAGACGCTCAGCCTTTCTTAAAATAGCTATGGAAATGGTATATGTTCAGCCAGGCAATAGTCAACATCCAAAGGGTAGTGAGGATAGGTTGTTACAGCTATGGAGGGAATGATTTTAGAAAAAGGAAGGATTTAAGCTTAGACCAGAAGACTTGAGGAGATAATGCAGGAATTATAGGAAATGAGGAATCAGATTTTATTGTTTGAAAGTATCCAAGTGTGCGGAGGGAAGCTGGGATAGAGTTCCAAAGTTCAGGTGCGGCGTATGAGAAGGAACGGTTGCAAATTTTCAGGGATGCATGACTGATTCAGCTGGCGTGGCAGAGTGAGATGAGATGACGAACGTGTGGGTCGAGGTGGCTGAGGGGTTAATAATGATCTAATTTATACAGGCTTTGATGACTGAAGGGAACTATATGCAGGGTGCGATTTGTGACCTGGAGCAGTGGGGGGATATGTCGAGCTTGGGGGGATGTAGTTGTTGGGAAATGTAGCAGTGGGGGATGTAGTGGTGGGGGATGTAACAATAGAGGGTGCAGTTTGGCAAATCGCGCCCTGACTATATGTAAGTGTTATTATCTTATATTGGATACGTTCAGTTATTTTAAGCCAATGTAATGATTTTAGTATGGGTGAAATATGGGAGAATTTAGGTCACTTAGTAACAGCGCGAGCTAGTGCATTTTGACTGATTGCAATTTGTTGATGGAGGCTTTGGGAAAGTTAGGACCTATAGTAGAGGGAGTTACAATACTCTAATTTGGAGTGGACTATTGAGGTGGCAATTGTGGAGGCAGGTACCGGTATTATTGGCCCACCCTGTAGTTTGCCATTTCTCGACGTTGCTTAACTCTTCGGCGTTCTGACAGGAACCGGTCGGACGACGCCAAGTAGGCCTATCGGATCATAAGACAGTAAAAGAGATTGAAGTAATAGGAATATAATGCTTTTCAGCATATTCATCAACATACGATCAGCAACATAACCAGAAATACATAATAATGACGCCAGAAATAAACAGAAATATATAGGCCTAATGACGCAAGAAACTTAACTAACAAAGTCAAAAACGAAGTCAAAAATAAAACTGGAATTCAGATTAATTAAGTAACTAAAATAGTTAAGTTTATAATAATTTAGCATAGTAAGTGACAGTGGCGGCTCCACCAAACTTTAAGCAGGGGCCCTGTGATTCAAATCTTAATTCACTCTTTCCTGGCCCCAGTGGCGCCCCCAGTTGGGACCCTATACTTAATGCTACATACATTAAACAACAAATGGTTGGTCCCCCATGATTAGAAGTTAGCCCCCCCAAACGGCCCCCCACTTGCCAAATCCTAGAGCCGCCACTGGTAAGTGATAGTCAATTAGCTGATCAGATATCATCGCTGTTGTTGAATCGCAGGTCCTCCTGATGCTCCATCGAATGTCAAGATTAAGAATGTGACTCACAACGCCATCGATGTTCAGTGGAACGTAATGTGTTCGAATTCATATGAACATCGGCAGAGGGTCTTCTGGCTATTGACTCACGATGAAGACAGAACAGTTGTGTATGATTCGTCTAAGTCCTATAATTATGACATATACAACGAAAGCTACAGTCGTCTTTTCTTCGTTAAGCCCGAGACCAATTACAGTTTGCAAGTCTGGTCGGAGAATAAGTTTGGATCGAGTGAAGTCGCTGAATTGCAAGTGAGAACACGAGAAGAACCGAAGCTGATAGTTACAACAGTTTCACAGAAAGAAACTGAAGAAAGCGTTTTCTTCACGACGCAAAGCAAATATGAAGGTAGGATTCAATGGTTCGTATTAAATGAAAAACTTATACAGACCGTGAATTTCAAAATTCTTGCCACTTGAATGAGAGTCAAAATATTATAGGAATATTTGTTTGTGGCATTCAGATCGAGAGAATAAAAATTCACTTCTCTTTACTGTCATCGCTTTGTCGATATTTTCGGGAATCATTCTATTGGCCTGTCTGACTCTCCACCTCATGAGAAGATTCAGAAAAAACCGCCAACCGGATCAATCTTTGCAGGTAGAATAGTAATTCAATCTTTGGAGCCATTTTCCTAATTATTATGAAAATGGTTTCAAAAATTATTTCACAGATTAGAATTTTTGCAACTGAAGGGAATGTAATCTAAGTCAAACTTTAAGTAGCATTAGTCTATGGACCTAGCTGTAGATTGAAATCTTAATTCACTCTTCAAATTCTACGTAGCCATGATTGAATAGGGGCGGGAAGTTTGGTAACAACGTTGGACGATGGAGCAGGAGGTCGCGGGTTCGAGTCCCGCAGGAGCCCCAAAGGTCGACTCAGCCTTTTTCGCGGTGGCAAAATGAGGAGCAGTGGTAAAAATCTCTGCGATAAGTCAAACAGGTACGCTACGCGATACACTAGCCCCGTATCCGTGGCATTGCGCGCCTGGCTGAGGGCTATAGCAACGGAGATCAACGCCGCCCTATGAGCCCGTGAGGCTCGGGGAAGGACTTTGACTCTGACTTTGACTTGATGATTGAATATAGAATGTTCCACTCCTCTCCCAAGATAAATCCAATTTTAACAATGCCAGAAATATATAGCGCAATATTATTTTGTAAATAAAAATAAAATAATCTGTGGTGTCGAATAATGTTACAAAATTATAAGTTGCTGTAAGTAGTGTCATAGCTTACAGGTGTATATCATCAAGAAAATTTGGGTTTAAAATATGAAGACGTTGATTTGTGGTATGGCATCTCCCATAAGTGATCACTGTTGCTGCTTTCAGCTTCCTACTGTGTATTATCAAGGAATGATACATCCTCCTGTTATAGAAGAAAGTCTTCAGTCACGTGAAGACAATGCATATGAAGAACTGGAAAATGATGACCATTGCTACGCTAGAATTTTATCGACATCCGACGAGGTTGACTATCATTTCAGCTAGCAATAGCGGTTTGGGGACATTCAATCGCCGGCTGTTAATCTGCGGAATTTAATCGCGTACATTTAACCACGCAGGAAGTTAATCACGGGACATTTAATCACCCGGACAGTTAATCACAAGACATTTATTCACGTGCACATTTAATCACCCGGACAGTTAATCACAAGACATTTATTCGCATGGACATTTAATCACCCGGACAGTTAATCACAAGACATTTATTCGCATGGACATTTAATCACCCGGACAGTTAATCACAAGACATTTATTCACTTGGACATTTAATCACCCGGACAGTTAATCACAAGACATTTATTCGCATGGACATTTAATCACCCGGACAGTTAATCACGTATATAGACCTCGATAATTTAGAAATCTCGCTCCTGTCGAAGCTGTTTGTGATCAGAAACCCGTCGGATATATCGAAGCCACATTGTCATAGTTCATTTCACACAAAATTCTCTATAAACTAAAATATGACACTTTTACATTTATATATAAATATTTAAATGGTTATTACATATCTGTACATATTTCAGATAGCTTACTTACACTGTCTTGTTGCTGACAAAATTGTTAATGAACTTCAAAGTCCAATTTGAAGAATGTCATTGCAAATGTTATATTTTTCTTTTCATAATCTTGTAGATAATCAAAAACACTTTCAATTGATATATATATATATATATACACAGGGTGTAAAAGTGAAAAACTTTTTTCTGATATTTAATATCTCAACTGCCACAATTTATAGATGGTATACCAGGGAATGTTTTTGATGCAACCCTAACAAATTTCATGCTGATATCTTTAGTGTTTGCTGAAATATAGCCAAAAACTAAAGAGACCCACACTTTGAAATTGACATTGGAATAAAACGTCATAATAAAGTGATAAAAAATAATATTTTATTTATTTGGCTCTGAAAATGGCCGTTTTAAAGGGGATTTCAGATGACCCATGCACCCTGAGCCTTCCCACATGCCGACAAGCGCTTCTTCACTGACAGTATCGACTTCTTGATCTGGTTCTCAGGCAAACTCTCCCAGATATTCTTCAGCACCGTCTTCAACTCCGTGATGTTTTGACTTTGGCTATCTGTCGAGCATGATTCCCCAGACGTGGAAGTCAAATGGATTGATATCTTGGGAGTTGGGTGGCCAGTCATCTTTCTTGATGAAATCTGGACAATTTTGATAAAAAAATTCTGGGTCCTGAGAGCAGAGTGTGCAGGTGTTCCGTCTTGCTGGAATATGAAATCTTCTCCAAACAAATCATGACAATCCTTAAATGGTTCATAATGCTGCTGTGTTTATCTGTTGGCCGATAGTAACCCTTGACCTTGTCTGGCGCAATGACAAACGCAATTTTAGACTTAAAAACGATACAAATTACTATGACGTTATCTTCTGTTTGTCACTTTTAAAATTTTCTCTTTAGTTTTCCATATTTTAGAAACTCTAAAGCTATCAGCATGAAATTTGGCAATTACATCCGAAACATTCTCAGGTATATGACCTATAAATTTCATTGAAAACGCTATACACGCAGCCGAGATATTAAATATCATAAAGGGTTTTTATTTTTGTAAATATTTCAATATTGTTATGATATTTCATTTAAAACATTTTGAGGAACTGTTGAGGGGTAGGCCTAAATTCTGTAAAAACAACATGTCAGCCGAAGAGTTAATTAGATTCTACTGTAAGTATTTGAATTTGATCGACGGGCAGTTTGTTTCTACGGCATTTCTACGGCCATCTTCCCCTCCCCCGCCATTAGTAAGTTTGCAACAAACAGCGCCTGCATCATTATTTCCTATAGCCCGCCTCTGACCACTGAATTTTTAAACTAAGATAGCCAGGTTTGTTCACTACATCCTCAGAGCAACGGCTGGCATATCACCCATGGTCGCATGACGCTGAACTTTGGACACACACACACGCACACGCACACACGAACAGCCATGTTATATGGCGCGCCAAATATCACACAACCTAAGCAAATTGAGGCCATTTTTAAATTACGGGTAATTAAAGTAGTTCATAAAATATTTCTATTTCAGTTCCAATTTTGTTTTTATTGAATTTCATTTTTATTTCAGTTACAGTTCTTTAAAAAATTCCTAATTTTAATTCTCGTTTTCGTTGACGGATTCCTTTAATTTCAATTCTAATTTTCGTTACCGTTCAGTAAAATATCACTGCGAGCAACGGTGGCAAATGTGGCGTAGAAACCTTGTTAATAAATTGATGACGACTGCGTTTTTATGTTACATTTCAGACGGGTAATTACATAGATCTGATCTGGTGACGCATCACGAATAGACAACTCTATGAATACATCCACGACGTGTTAAAGATCTAATTAACGACCTTCTCTCTATATAACTATCTAAACTTTAGTTTAAGAATAGGTTTCTATTACTGCACCAGTTTAAACGCGCTTTATTTAAACACGAATCTTTAATTATTTGCTTAGCGTGTTAGAACTATTAACTAAATTGCAACTATATGTCCGATGTTTCCTCTAATTCCTAAGGGTCCGTGTGCGCGTGAAATTCTCTTGGACAACTATTTCCCACTTGACTAACTTTTGACCTATTTTGCTTCGTGCAAAGGAACAAAATCACGAAAATGGTGATGACCTTTTTCACTTGTAAGTCAGTCTTTTTAGGACGGTAAAGAAGAACAAACATGGTGAGGTGATGACATTTTTCAGCACCTGTAGTGACTTATGTTGAATAATGAATATTTAAATTTTGTATTTTAGATTTTAATAGAAAAATACAAGCTCCTTCATTTTTTGGGTAATAAACATTTTTCGGGCAATAAAATATTTTTGTTTGCGCACATGTCTCGCTGCTTTTGGACGCGCGCCCACCATAGAGGGAACATTGACTATGACTATTATATGACAGCATGTAATTTAAGTGAATGCGTTATATTAGCCCAGATAAACTAAATGTCCTGCTTATGAGTCGATAGTGATGCAAAATCGTACTTATTCGTCCTTACATACTGTGTGTCCTTACTATTCGAATTTGCATAAGATTGAGAAAAAATAATTCATTACCATAAGGCTTCTATAGAATAATTTTACTTTCTAGTAATTGTTGAGAATATCCTTCTACTTCTTTCTTTCCTTCCGTCGTTCCCTATTGGGTTGGACGAAACGTGCGAAACTACTTATTAATTCATCTTGAGGTCTTAGAATAATGACGTTCAATAATATGTTATAAATATTAATTAAAACGTAACATTTTCTTGCTGGGAATAATGGACGGTTCCAACAAGAAAGGAAGGCCACACAAGGAAAGATGTGATGACATTTGTGATTGGTGTGGAAAATGTCTGCAAGAACTATTTCATGTTGCCGCCAACAGAAAAGATTGGGACAAAAACTGTAATGATTGCATCAGACACCAACGGGCGCTGAGCCCCCCACGGTTATCGATGATGATGATGATGAATATTTTCTTCCGTTAATGGTTCAATCTCTTGGTCTGTTTCGGAAAAGATAGTCTGTTTCGGAAAAGATAGACTGACCAGTGTGAGCCCCGCGTATTTAGGCCGTTTCATGAGTTCGCAGAACCTTGTTACAATCGCCACACTTGATAAATTTTGCAACAACCTGCTCTCTCCCTCTCCAGCTGGGACTTGTTGAGAGGCGTCGCCATCTGGAACTGTTTCTGACAGTGTCTTTTGGCCTTTGTGGTCTTCAAATGATTCATAGCTGGAATCAACAACCTAAATAGCCTATACCAAGAAACAGGTCTAACATCTAAGGCATAAAAAATTTTTTTTTGCCCTGTATTGTTATGCATTATGCATTATGTTTTGACAGGGTTGTCCAATGTCCATGCGACAGTTGGATTTTTTCGGACATTTAACTAACTCCCGTCAGGATAACCAACGCACAAATCGATTTTCCATGCTTCGAGCACACAAAAGTTTATTACGAAATATGGCGTCTCTCTCTCTCTCTCTCTCTCTCTCTCTCTCTCTCTCTCTCAGACTAATACAGTTTAGACTACAGTAGACTTATACTGTATAGTCATTCTTTGTAGTTGCCGACGACACCAATGTATCTAGCGTAGCGCTGCCGTCAATTTATTCACTGTTCAGCGATGAAAGGATTGGTTTTTATTTATTTATTGACAATTTATATAGCGCAGTAGACAAAGGTTAAGGCCTACAACAAGAGCGCTTAACACAGTTCATATCCAATATTAAATAAATGTGTCTTCAGATTTCTAATGAAAAGTCCAGCTGAGACTGCTCCAGTCGCATTGTCTGGAAGAGAGTTCCACAGGGCGGGATTTCCCCCCGCGCGAATGATCTTTCCCCAAATTTAGGGGTCTTGGACGGGGGAGGGACCAACAACTGCACTCTCCGACTGGACCTGAGAACCGATCTCCTCTCGATCACAGTTGGCTGCCTGCACCACGACAAGGTCCAGGGATGGTCACCCATGATCCATCCAAGTACTAACCGCGCTCTACGTTGCTTGCCCGGCGCTATTCCTGTTGAATGCACCTTAAAACGCGTGTTTTCAACATACCATAGCTATCGCTGCCTTTCTGCAGAATAATTATTCCCGGAATTTTCGCAGCAAAATTTCAATAGAAACATTTTTGAAAGGTTCATTTGTAGGCGTGCATCTCTCCTCTCTCATTCGCCTGATGGCGAATGCCACAATTGAATGGATGGGTAGAATAAGGAGGTAACCGTATCCGACCCCCCAATGGTTTGAGTATCAATAACAATAAGAGGGGTAAATGCATTTACTTCCTTATTTCACCGGACCATTCAACTGATATTTTCACCACTAATGGGGTAACTGGATTTTCTTCCTTATTCCTTTGTGCTTTTCAATTGACAATCTCACCATTAAGGTGGTAACTGCATTTAACTCCTTATTCCACCCAATCATTCAATTTCTGCGCAGCAGCAAGAGATCACGACTATTGTAATGCCCAACGCGGTATTTCTCTAGACGCCACATATTTCCGCACAGAATTTGAATTTCTATGAAAAATCAAACATGGTACCTTAGTAGTCTCTTTTATTTCGAAAAATGAATTTTTTGAACTACAATTAAATTCTAGAGAAAAAACCGCGTTGTACATTGCAGTAGCCTATTCATGATCTCTTGCTTATACGGTACTTAGGCCTATAATGAAACATAATCTATATCTTTCTAATAGCTCTATTTCAATTATTTATTATACATAAATGGAATTTTAAACGCATATTTGCATGCAGTGCATAGCTGGCATGCTATACATTCACAAAGTTTTTTCTCAAGCAAATATTTGCAGATACTCGCAATGAATAGGCCTAATTGAAAAACTTTTTGAAATATGGCATTTTCAGGGCCATATTAAAGCGGGGGCTAAGAGGGCTGTAAGCCTGTAACCCCCGGCCCATCATAAAATAGGCCCATCGATTTTCGAGATAACCTTTTTGCTTGTCAGCACGATTTGGAAGGGAGATAACCTTTTTTGCTTGTCAGAGATTTTCAGTAAAAGCGACGGCCTTTTTTCTCAGCCCCAGGCCCACTCGGACCTTAATTCGGCCCTGGGTATTTTTGCGCATGCCCATGCACTATTTCATATACTTTTCTCGTCTTCGTCCTCACATTCCCACATATCCGAAAGCACCGATATATTTGTGAAAATTTGGGTATGCTTTTCGATCTTCACTTCCTGAACAAAAAAACAGTTGATCATAATATCGAACTGAGTCGATAACGAGAGTTCTTCCGTCGTCTTTAAAGCTGTATCCAGGTCTTATGTTCCCAAAACGATCCACCGCAGGTCCACTGGAGTTGGGGTAGGAATAGGATCCCCATACTAAGTTATAGGGATAGAGGTCCTGTATCACCCAGAAATAATACAATTTCGATCGATTATCCGTTGGCAAAAAGGTCGACGTTATGTTGCACATGAGTTCCACTGTGTCCCCTTCTGTGGGTTCGGCTGGGTGAGAGGAAAGAATTACGTACCCGTTCAGGTAACCAACAAAAATTAATTAAAAAATTAATTTTGCTTCAATATCTGCGGAAAAAATTATCGTAACCATATCAACAGACTAAAACACGCAGACGATTTATGCGATAACGTGAAGATTAACTGCTAGTAGTTGCATGTCCTCATGCGCAGTAGCGTCATTTCACACTTTTCTTGGGGGCGAGATAATTTGTTGCCAAATTTTTGCAAATTTTTGCAAATTTTAGGCAAATTTTGCAAATTTTAGACAATTTTTGCAAATTTTAGGCAATCTTTTTTAAATTTTAGATATTTTTTGCAAATTATTTGCAATTTTGTCAAATTTTGGGCAATTTTGGGAAATTTGCAATTTTTTACACTTTTTGGCAAATTTTAATTTTGCGATATTTTGCGCATTAATATACTATAAATTATTTTTTTTCATTTTCTTGCGGAGGGGCCACGGCCCCCAGCCCCCCCAAATGACGCCCTGCTCATGCGCTCACTGTCTCTTGAAATAGCTATAATAGGCAAGGTGCAATTGTCAGCCAGATGAATAGTACTACGTTATTCTTTGTAAAATGAATCTTATAACACCGTTCGATATTCATGTCTTCCCAAATGCCATTGATATTTCTACCAAGTCTTCGCTGAAATTGCTGCCCTTAATCCAACGGTGGGGCCAGTTCCTACATTTTCAGAGACCGAGTTTTCAATAAAAACACATTCTTGGAAGTGTTTTTGTTTAATCAGCTTTTTTTCTCCGGTTCCCAAGGATCGTGCAATCTCTTCATTAAGTTCGCTAGATGACATATGTCACATCCTGCAGAAATTATTATTGTTTATTAAATCAAATGTGGTCCCCGAAGTCTCTTTAATTTTACAAAATGAATTAAAAACCTAATATTTTAAATATAAAGGAATAGGCCAACTAATGCATTAAAGTAGCCTTGATTCCTTGGTTTTAATTTACATTGATATAATATCAGCATTTTTATTAATACCTTTATTTCGGCCTTTCCATTTTTATAAGTGCAATGTTCTAACTTCGTGGGTAAGACAATTTCCTATATATATATTGCCGTTTTTGAAGCGAATATTTATCAATATTCGCAATTATTAAATTAAAAATAATCAAATCTCGTTTGCATATGTAGTATGTACCTTGTACCTTGTACCCCGATGCAGTTAGACTTGTGGTCTGTCTGCGAAGTAGCCTTTCCACGCGTCTCTGTCCATGTAGATCTTTGTTTCTTCCACTTGTTTCAGTGATGTTCCTCTGGACTCTAGCGCTTCACTGATGTTGTCCATCCATCGTTTCTTGGCCGTCCTCTTGGTCTGGTAGTCGGTGGGTGCCATAACAGCATCATAACAGCATCTCAGTTGGCTCTCAACTCTAATATACTGTTTATGATACTTTTTATACCTAGCTCTGCTCTGATGATGACATTTTTCTTCCTGTCTCTTAGTTTTTCTTCCTTTAATAAGCCTTAAGACTCTCATCTCTGCTGCCTGTATCTTGCTTTTGGTAGCCGAGGTCAGTGTCCAAACTTCACATCCGTAGGTTAGCAGTGGTCTGAGGATGGTTTTATAAATAATGATTTTGGCCGCAATAGGAACATGTCTGTCTTTCAGGAGTGGATATAGCATACCAACATTTCTACTGTATTGGTTGATTCTGTCATCGATGGCTGTGTTGTTTGAGGCCGAGCTATCGAAGAGTGTTCCTAGGTATTTGAATTGTTTCACCTCTGTCAGCTCTCTGCCATTTGCCCATATGTGTAAACTTTCTTCTTCTGTCGTTCTGGATACCTGCATCACCTCTGATTTTGTGGCATTTAGACGCAGGCCATTTTCTGTCAGTACTTTGCACCAAGTGTAGGTGGATTTCTGTAGTTTTATAGGTGAGCCAGCCACAAGTCCTACATCATCTGCGTAGGCAAATGTTAGCCGTCGCTCATCTTTTTGTTCTTCGTCCTCCATCTGGTGCTTTGTCACTTGTTTCAGTATCTGGTCCATGAGTAAGATGAACAGCTGGGGTGATAGCACACTGTCTTGTATCATTCCTGTCTTTACATCAAACCATGGTCCAGTGCCTATGTTTGATCTGACACAGCTTCGGCTTACGTCATACATTCCAATTATAGCGTTCAGTAGTTTTGGAGTGATCTGATATTCAACCTTTCGTATCATGTTCCACGAGTGTTGTCTTGGTACTCTGTCAAAAGCTTTTTCCAGATCTAGAAAGGCTAGATAGCAGCTGTCATCAAATTCCCATGATTTTTCTAGAAGCATTTTGAGACAGAACAGCAAGTCTGTTGTACTTCGGTTTGGTCTGAAACCGTGTTGCCATTCTCCAAGTTTATCCTCCACATGTTTTCTTAAACGGCGCTCCAGGATAATTTCATATATTTTTGTAATGTGCGGGAGCAAGGATATTCCTCGATAGTTATTACAGTCTGTTTTATCTCCCTTCTTGTATATTGGGCAAATAATGGCACTTCCCCATCCTTCTGGTATTTTGCTTTCTTTCCAAGCCGCCTTGACTATTCGGTGTATAGCCACATTTTTTTTGTGGGCCAGTATTTTTAAACATCTCATTTGGAATTTCGTCATATCCTGGGGATTTGCCATTTTTCATGCGTTTTATTGCATTCTCTACTTCTTCCAGGCTGATATCCTCTTCTGGGTCTGGATTCTCTTTACCTTGCTCATCTGTGTGTGTGTGCTATGTGTGGAGCCTGCAGGATTATCTATATCTTCTATGTTTAAGAGTTTTTCAAAGTATTGTTTCCATCTAGCTTCAATATCTGCATTGTTCACTAGTAGGTTACCATCTTGGTCTTTTATTGTAGTTTGTGTTTCGGATCTCTCTTTTCGGTAACTTTTTGCTAGGCTGTAGGGCCTATACTAATTTTTTGTTACCTTGCGCGTCTTCTTCTAGATCTCTTCCTAACTGCACCCAACACTCTTGTTTGGCCTTTTCTCGTAGTTTGTTGACCTTATTTCAAGCAGGCCTGTATGTTATTGATGTTGCTAGTTTTACCGCACAATAAATTCCATTATCAAGAGAAATTCAATTAAAACACATTCCTGAAAGTGCTTTTGCTTGCTGCTTTTGTCTCTCAGGGGTGCCGCTTCCTGCGGACCTCCAAGGCTGCGCTGCACCCCCTGATTTTTTTCAACGGGTGCAGCTGCACTCCATGCACCCCCAATTCGTACAGGCCTGCTTGAACGTGTTTTTGTTTACAGCTTTTGTCTCTCGAGGATCGTACAAATCTTCTCTATAAGTTCGCCAGATGGCGAATGTCACATATCCTACAGTGATTATGATTGTTTATTAAATGAAATGCGATCCCCGAAGTCTCTTTAATTTTACAAAATGAATTGGAAACGTTTATATAAAATTTATAACAAGAGGCTAGTTAATGGATTAAAACAGCCATGATTCTTGGTTTTAATTTATATTGATCAGCATTTTTATTAATACCTTTATTTCGGCCTTTCAATTTATATAAATATGATGCTCTAGCCACCGCGTGGCCGCAATACATTCTGGGTAAACATATATTCGTGTTTTTGAAGCGAATATTTATCAATATTCGCAATTATTGGATTAAAAAAATAATCAATTCCAGTTTGCTATCTGCACTATGCGCAATGTCTATGTCATCTCGTCTTCCTCTTTACCAGTCGCGTATCCATAACATAATGATAATGCTCGTCATAATAATTACTAGTTGAGTTCAAGATCATGGGATCATCGTGCGGAGTAAAATGAACATTTTGACAATTTAAAGCAGGGATTGGCAAAGTGCTGCCAGGAGGCCATATGCGGCCCTCGAAGCCTTTTTGTGCGGCCCCCCGACATCGAGAGATACTACATTAATGTGCGCGGCCCTCTAAAACATATCAAACATTTGACAGCACCTTAATGGAAAATTCAGCATTAAAATTGGATTTACACTTTGGCACTTGATCGTTAACTAGAAATAATGCTGTTAATAATTTCATTAACTTTTCTTCGACTTAACGGTCTTCGCTTATTAATTCTGTACTTACACTGCACAGTATATAATACGCTATGTTAAAGTCGTTTTGGAAACTACTTAAACATTTAATTCTAAATGCCGAAAAAATTGTGCGGCTCTCGGCTTTCATCGCAATTGAAATAGCTTTAATAGGTCTACTAAGCAAGGCGCAATTGTCAGTCCGACGTTATTCTTTGTAAAATGAATCTTATAACACTGTTCGATATTCATGTCTTCCCAAATGCCATTGATATTACTGTCTTTGCTGCACAATTCCCTGCATTTTCAGAGGAGAATTCAATAAAAAACACATTCTTGAAAGTGTTTTTGTTTACAGCTTGTTGTCTCTCAAGGATCGTACAATCGTTTCTTTAAGTTCGCCAGATGGCGAATGTCACATCCTGCAGAGATTATGATTGCTTATTAAATCAAATGTGGTCCTCGAAGTCTCTTTAATTTTACAAGATGAAATGGAAACCTATATAAAATTTTATAACAAGAGGCTAGGTAATGCATTAAAGTAGCCATGATTCCTTGGTTTTAATTTATATTTATCAGTATTTTTATTAATACCTTTATCTCGGCCTTTAAATTTTTATAAGTACGATGCTCTAACGCCGTAATATGACTAGTTTAGAGAATTTAATATTTATTATATATGAGTGTTTTTGAAGCGAATCAATATTCGCAATTATTATAAATTTAAAATGACTTTGTGGATTTGGATTTGAAATTTAATGTGAACAAATCTATGTTCATGAGGATTGGGACACGTTGCAATATCGCATGTGCTGTATTGGTCCTGGATGGTGTTGCCTTACCACTTGTCGAGGAAATTAGGTACCTTGGAGTGACAGTGACACTGAAAAAGGGCAAGCACTTCGGGTTATCTATTTCGGAAGCTAAATTAAAAATTTTCGTACGTTTAATTGCTTGTATAGTCGCAGCAGAGCTGCCGCTTCTGAATTGATATGCGTTAACCTGGTAAAGAGCTATTGTCTACCTATTGTATTGTATGGCATGGAAGCCACATGTCCAAACAAAAGTAATCTTAATGCTCTTGACAGACTGATTCAAGTAGTTGTATGCAAAATTTTTAAAACGTGTGAGGCAGATAATGTCGAGTATATCAGAGTCCTGACGGGTTTGGATAGTATGCATGCTATTGTAGAAAAGCGACAGGCATCCTTTGTTAATAGATATGAGAAGAAGCCACTGTACTTTGCTCAGTGCATTACTAGGATTTGTCTGAGGTCAGAGGCTGTACTGTGTAAAGTTTGCGCTTAGTTTATTTGTTTATTTTTAGGTTTGTGTGTGTGTTTTTATTATTATTATTATTATTATTATTATTATTATTATTATTATTATTATTATTATTATTATTATTTAGTTTTGTTCAGCTGATTTGTGTTTTCCTTGGTTGTGTACTACTGGTACTATTGTACTATTGTTACGCTGTGCTTGTCACGAATAAAGATGATTATTAAAATAAAAATAATCAAATCTAGTTTGCATATATAGTATGCTCAATGTCATTGATATTGCTAGTTTGCTACATTTACCGCACAATTATTTACATTTTCAAGAATCAAGAGAATTCAATTAAAACACGTTCCTGAAAGTGCTTTTCCTTGCAGCTTTTGTCTCTCGAGGATCGTACAATCTTCTCTTTAAGTTCGCCATATGGCGAATGTCACATATCCTGCAGAGATTATGATTGCTTATGAAAGTCAAATGTGGTCCCTAAGATTTCTTTAATTTTACAAGATGAATTAAAAATCTACATATGAAATATAGAACAAGGCTGCGTAATGCTTTTGGGTAGCCATGATCCTTTGGTTTTAATTCGCATTGATAGGGCCTATATTATCAGTATTTTAGTAATACCTTTATATCGGTCTTTAATTTTAGATAAATAGTATTGTCTAACCAGTATTATTGATCTTGGCGGAGTTTATATATAACTTCGTATATTTTTATGCGAATATTCAACAATATTCGCAATATTTAAATCAAAAGATAATTAATCAATTCTAGTTTACTTCTGATGCGCAGTGTCTATGTTATTTCGTCTTCCTCTTTATCATCCGCGCATCCACAGCATAATAATGATGCTGGTGGTAATAATTAATATTGATTATTTAAAAATTAAATTATTATTTTCATTCAGTTGCAATAAGGTATATGAAACAAACTCCATTATTTCATTGGCGTAGCCAGTGTTCCAAAGCTGGAGGGGCACCATGGAGGAAGAGAGTCACATCCTTTGTAGTTAGACCAGGGCGTTGACGTAGTCGTAGTCTGGCAGGGCGCGATTTGCCTGAGGGAAGAGGAATCTCTCCCCCCACTTTATCCAAACTGCATCCCAACTATTTTGCTACATCCCCACCACTACATCCCCCACTGCTACATTTCCCAACAACTGCATCCCCCCAAGCTCGACATATCCCCCCGCTCTGCTCCAGGTCACAAATCGCACCCTGGTCACGGGGCCACGGTGGAGGCGTGGGTCCCCTTATTGGGGCCTGGACCGGGCGTGGGATTCGAACGTCCAAAAGCGGCGAGTGGGGGGGGGGGGACAGGGGTAGTGGAGAGAACGAACCGCCCTGTTTTATCGAATGGCTTCAGAAGTTCAGACGACGAACGTTTTTGTTCGTCAAGACTTTTTGGCCTAAAATGTTTCGGTGCCCCCCCCACAAAGTTTTGCAATCCTTGCGACGCCGCTTGAATGCGTGGCACGTGGGAGAGTCCGGAACTTTCCCAACGACGTCTTGTGCTGTACGGTGTTTCACTTTTCGTTTCCATGCATTCAGACCCGTCGGAACGAATTTTCAGCAGGGGTGGTGCAGATTTTCTCCAGGTAAAAATAGTAGCGTCATTTCACACTTTTCTTGGAGGGGGAGATAATTTTTTGCAAATCTTGGCAGTTTTTGGGTCAATTTTAGCAAATTCGGGCAATTTTGGGGGCAATTTTAGCAAATTGTGACAATTTTTGGGCCAATTTTAGCTGGAAGAGGGTGCAGACACAAAGAGGAACATTTATTCTTTGTATTTGGGGGTTTTGTCGTTACTATCTGTTGCCTTGGTTCACTCGTAACAGTCTTTTAAGAGGACCCGTAGTTAAGTCTACTCGAAGTAAGTTGACTACTGTACTACGCCATAGTAGACATAGGATAATAGGATTTCCCTTGTAGCTAATGTTGGCCTACCCTCTCAAATAATGGACGATGGAATGTGGATCGGCTTTAATTAAAAATTAAAAAGCATGGGCGTCCGCATAAATTTTTCCAGGGGGTGCAAAACAGGGTCTTGTGACAAAAGAAATGAACAAATTTTCCAGGGGTGCAAAACAAGCTTTTGCGACTAAAGAAACAAGTAATTTTACTTTTTTCGTAACTCCACAAGTTTTCCAAAGAGGTGCAATTGCACCCCTTGCACCCCCCTCCGGACGCCCATGTTAAAAAGCGTGAATACTCCTGTAGTATGTACTAGTAATCTGACCTAATACATCTTGGCATTTAAGTAACAGTTTAACTAGTATGACAAGATGCGATAATTATTGAAGGCCTTGCTAAAGTTTTATGTCGAATCCTGGGTCCTGTCCTGGTTTTGAGGGTGGAGTCCTTGTTAACATCACTATAGGGGCATTACCCCCAATGGCTAACCATATACCCAACCTGAAATAATTAGAGCCAGGTCAAGCCGGTGGACGCGAGTCGACTTAGACCATACTCAAAGTCAACGCGTGTGATTACGATTACTCATCTGATATAAGAACTTAAGTTCTCTGCCCGAAATCAGGTCCTCGTTCCCATTGGCGCCATCCTTCTCTGTCATCAGCTTGGGTCTTTAATCCTTTGTATCTGTCTTTAGGGCAGGGTGCGATTTGTGACCTGGAGCAGTGGGGCCGATATGTCGAGCTTGGGGGATGTCGACGCGTTTGAAACTGATTACTCATCTGGGGATGTAGTGGTTTAATGTCTGCCCAGGGGGATGCAGTTTGGCAGTGGGGAGATTCTCCTCCCCCCCAGCAAATCTTTAATCCCTGGTCTTTAGTCAGCATCCAGTGCAGTAGTGATGTACTAGGTCTTCCTCTGGTTATCCTTCCTCCCATGCATATGTCCCTCCAGTACTGCCCTGAATAATGAGTCTCCTCTCAGAACGTGCCCAATCCAGTTCTTTTGCCTCTGTTTTATTGTTTGTATTATTGTCTTTTCTTCTGTCCAGTGTTTAATCTAGGCCGTTTCCGGGGGATTGCCCTTCCCCCAGGAAATTTCAAATTCCTCTCTGGAAATTTTGGAATACTACATGGACTAATAGCGGCCCCTAGCAGAATTCCCCCGCTTTGTCAGTTTCCCCCGGATTTTTCAGTTCCCCCCGGAGTCCAGGAGTCTAGATTAAACACTTCTTCTGTCTTAAATTAACTTTTTCTAAAGAGAGACAGGAGAAAATTTGAATCGCTAAAATTCCACTGATAGTGACGTGCGTGATTGAACCCATGTTTCTCGTTCATCTCGTCCGCAGTCTTCTTCAGAAATCTGAGCAAGCTTGGAAAAACTGTTTCGACAATTTATTTTACCAATAACGTTTATTTTATTTTACATCAACAAGACAAATACAAGCGACTTGAAACAAGAATACGAAGAAACATTGAATGCCTCCAAGGTTAAGTAGATAAGAATTACAGCAACTTAGTTGGTCAATAGATGTTACTGAAGGCATCGTTTAGAAAACCTGGATTCATGTGGTTGTCCAGCTGTGTCGATATACAAACGTTTAAAACCGCATTTTCCTTACGTAAGATTTCTATCCTCTTTTTTGACGCAAGAGGCAGAAATCGGGTTATTTTTAGGATAATCAATTGGGGGGGGTGTCGGTAAATTCTGGGTGTTCCCTGCCAAAAAGTCTACCAAGCAAAAAAAGTCATCCCATAGCTGAGATTGGGGGGAGGGGGTATCGGTCTCGAATTGGGGGTGTTAGGGGGTGTAAAAATATCCCTTGGCAGAAATTAACTTTAAAGATGTCTTTCTGTGATTCATAAACCCTATCGCGTGTTAATGCGCTATAGTTTTCGCCTCATTCTTTGTATTTCATCTCCATGCCTTTTAACTGCCACTCTCCACAACAGCCAGCCATTCATTGTCACTTTCTTAGACGCAAACTTTTCGTGCTTGTTGGATGACAATGGTAGGCCTACTTAACCGAAAACTCTCACTTTCGTAAATTTGAACGCAAACGATCGAATTTTCTACTGTTATCCAAAAATGTACCCACGATTTTGATTTAACGCCGAAAGAAATAGAATTTTCTAGAAATTTAAACAGTTAAAAACATTTCATTTCTCTCGACACTCGAAGAATGCTCTCGTTTTGATTCCTTAGTTTTGTGGCTTTACTCTGACTTCTCTCCATTTCAACTTCTTTCAAACGAAGTTTTCTTCTTTCAAAATTCTTCTGTTATTTTAGCAAAACATTCGCTTAGATCCAGCGGACTTAGAGATGATCAGACATGGATATGGGCCCATTTTTAAAAAAAAAAAACATCCATCACTATTCAAACCCAACCCGACCTACGAAAACAACTGTGTTACTTGACCCAACCCAACCCAACCCAACTCATACATAAAAATTTTTAAACAGTAATTGATCGTCAGCAGTTAGTGAAGAAGTGACGACAATAAATCCCATTAAGTAAAAGTCAAGACAAAGAATATTTCACGAAAAGACGGAAACGGTTGAAACCATAGAATCTGTCTGTTAAATAAATTGAAAGGCGTTGAATATTATAGCGCAACTCTGACGACCATTAAATAAAAAAGATAAAATTTGGCATTACATTATCACCAAAGAAAACTCGACTCGTCTTTTTACCCAACCCAATCCAGCCCAACCAACCAAACAATGGAAATTTCCGACCCAACCCAACCCATGGGTGAACCCAACCCATGACCATGTCTGGAGATGATAACAACGAAGGCAAATCTTAGATAAGAGAACGTTGGAGAGAGATGCGATAATCAATCAATCAATCAGTGGGCGAATCGGGAGAGAGGGTACAGCAGCTGGACAGGCACCGGTGGTGAACTGGGGGTGCGTGGTCGAAGGTAGTAAAGGCATTGTCCGCCCTGAGATAGTTCCATCGCCCGTTCGATGAATTCGACAACGTCCGATGATTCGTGGAGACCCTGCTCCGAAGAGAAACTGAACTTTCCTGAAAGAAGAGCAACAACAACGACTTAAAATCTCTCTCTTTCTCTCATTCAGGTAATATAGTATGAGCTAAAGCACAGCGGCACAGTGGCGTAGCTAAGGGTGGGGGGAGTTGGGGGTTAAAAGCCCTTAGATGCCGACGAGAGTTTTTAAAAATGTGTTTCCATACATTTTGTATTTTAGGACGTGGCTTTGGGGGTCAAACTCGCCCTTGGCTGCCGACCTAAATAATTCGCGCTACAAAATGCTAAAGATGTATGGTGACGACCGTTTTTGCTTGCAATGACATTTGCGAAATGAAGATAAAAAGAAGAGGTTGGATGACCTTTTTATTTTTTTCGAAGTTGGTTATGATCAAAACCAAAACCCAAACCCCTCTTCCGGAAATCCTGGCTACGCCACTGTAGCGGTATAGACATTATGTCGTTTGCTAAAATTGGGCATTTTTCGCAAGGTTGTTAGCAATACTGAACAAAAATAGTTATTTAGAAGCTGTACAGTTTCTACATCCTCTGTTATTGCACCATAGGCGTCAATCCCGTGAGGGTCCTGGGGTCAGGACCCTCACAAAAATTTGGTTCAATAAATCTATATTGCACCGTTGTACGATTATTTGATAAATTGCTGTGCTGGATAGGTAATACATGTAGATATTAATTATCAGCAAATGGAATTTTGGAACATTAACCCCTTAACTGGGGATCCCAGATATACTCGTCCATTTTACATTGAGTTACAGTTAAATACCTAGTTAAGGGGTTAATAAGCAATAAGAATTATGCTAAAAGGGTTAGGATTATCTAGGATTATCAATTTGGGCGGTGTCGGTAAATTCTGGGGGTCCCCTGCCAAAGAAAGTCTGGCAAGCAAAAAAGGTCATCGCATAGCTGAAATTGCGGGGGGAGGGGTGTCAGTCTCAAATTGGAGAGTTGGGGTCGGGGGAGGTGTTAGCGGGGGGAGTGTAAAAGTATCCCTACCTTCGTGTCTTTCGATGCGTATGTGGTGAGTTGATCTTAGGGACCTGAAGCTGATGCTGAGAATGTATCTGTCGTCGGAACTGTCCCTGACCAGGAAGCATCCGTCGATCCGGTCGCTCAGCTCCACTTCCGCCGATTCGAAACCCAACGAACCCCAATACCAACTGCACTGCAAGCGCAAACAGTAAGTAAGTAAGTAAAATCCCGTGATTATGTTATTACACAGCGTAACCACGGGCGCCCGCACGTTAGGGCAAGACGGGGCACTTGCCTCTCGCACCTGGGGAAAATGCAAATACCGATATTTCAAAGTGAAATTTGAAAACCTTGCTAAAATATTATTAATCGAGGCCATTGTGTTAAATTAAATTTTGTTTTTGTCCCTACTGGAAAAATTTATGTGGCGCAACCGTGACCATTGTGTTTTGCCCTTCCGGGAAAAATTTCCGTGAACGCCCATGAGCGTAACCCGTAGTATTAAAGCTGCGAATTCTTATGCGTTCAATGTATACTTGTTAGGCCTATAGGTCCTACACGTACAGTGGCGGCTCCACCGGGGGGGACCAGAGGGGCCCGTGCCCCCTATTGAGTGCCTGCCCCCCCAGTGGCCCCCCAGTTGAGACCCTATACTTAATGCTACATACATTAAACAACAAATGGTTGGCCCCCATGATTAAAAGTTGCCACCCCAACGGCCCCCCCCCCACTTGCCAAATCCTAGAGCCGCCACTGTACACGTATACACGTTGCGCTCATCATGATGACAACATCAGCGAAACAACGACCGTGGATGTCACGAAAATGATGATGCTGTTGTTGTTGTTTCTAACGCTGATAACATAATTGTGCACTTCTATAGCGCCAAATCTAATGCATAAAATCATTAAAAATTATCAAGTGGTTTGCTCAGTTAGTGTAAGTTTCTTATACTCGTTTCGTTGACTGAAAACGCTCGAAACGAACGCTGGTCTGTCTTCAGAACGAAGGGGGGTCCTAGTCAATGGCGGTTCCAGGATTTCTTGGTGGGGGTGAAATGAATTCATAGGAAGTTGGTGGGGCGGTGGATGAAAAGAGAAAGGGGAATATCAATTAACTTTGCCGAAAA
The DNA here is from genome assembly GCA_018105865.1 of Metaphire vulgaris. Classification (NCBI taxonomy): domain Eukaryota; kingdom Metazoa; phylum Annelida; class Clitellata; order Crassiclitellata; family Megascolecidae; genus Metaphire; species Metaphire vulgaris. The sequence continues at coordinate 10,279,123 of CM030864.1, read as the reverse complement.
AGGCTGCCAAACGAAATCTTCCCCTAATTTTACTACACTTTTACCGAAAAATAGGCTGACAAGCAAAAAAAGGTCATCCGCAGTTTTTCCCCGTAGTTTTACTAGACCTTTTCTCCCCAAAATAGGTTTCACAAGCGAAAAGAAAGTCCGGAAGTCCGGTGGGGGATGCATCCCCACTCATCCCCCACGTGGAACCGCCACTGGTCCTATAGTATAGCGATGAAGTTTTATCGTTTGAAAGGGAGATTGTTGATCAGTTGATCTTTGACAATTGTTCCAGTGCTCCGGGGCTTAGATACAAGATTACAAAATATGTTCATAATGGTAGGTAGGTCCTGTACTCGAGTCCGAGCGTTGGGTTCCGGCGCTTATCTCTCCGGTCTTAGGCAATCAGCGACATGGGTGGTATAATCCATTAATCTGGGGAAGGTTGCCATTACTTTCCCCAGACCCACGTTTTTCCTCGCAGCTTAGCGCTGCTCCTCATTTTGCCACCGCCCTTTAGCGAGCAAGGCTGAGTCGACCTTAAGGCTCCTGTGGAAATTGAACCCGCGACCTTCTGCTCCATCGCCCAGCGTTGTTACCACTCTTCTAACTTCCCGCCCAAAATGCTCATAATGCATTCCCTAAACCCACCAAAGTCACCTGTATAAGTGTTGTTGGCTCTATAGTATATATATATATATATAGTGTATATATATAGTATATATATAGTATATATATTGTCTCTATAGTAATCTGAACGTTACTTACTTACTTATAGAGATACTGGCCACGCCGCTGCTAATACGATATAGAATTTGTTCAAAACAACACAGAAAGGCCGTGCGTAGCATGGGCGCCCACAAATTTTTTCCAGGAGGGGCAAAACACATTTGAGCACAATGGTAACGGTTAATATTTTAGCAAGGTTTTCAAATTTCAATGTAAAATATTGGAATTTGCATTTTCTAGGCGGAGAGTCAAGTGCACCGTCTTGCCCTAATGAGCTAAGTTTATTATTTCATTGTATTCGATAATTATGCAATAAAAGTGAGTAAGAAAGTGGTCACATGGATTACTAACGCCCATCAGTTGTGCGAGGCTTTTCAGGAAATCCCTGTCTATGGTCGCCGGTCTTCGCATTTTCGGTGGCGACGAAGACGCTAAGATGTCTACGACAAGAAAAACAGTTTAAAATCAACTCAGAAAGCAGTAGTATGTGAAAACGCAAGTGCACATGCATGCAAGTGGGGGCCGGGGTGGGTGTGGGGGTTTGCGCGCCCAAAGCGGTTACAATAATTAGGTGAATGGACAGTCAACCAAAACCAGAACACGTAAAAATGTACATCGGGATTGCATGAACGATGAATATTTGAAGAAAATACTTTACTATAATAATAATAATAATAATAATAATAATAATAATAATAATAATAATAATAATAATAATAATAATAATAATAATAATAAGATTTAAAGTGGTTCAGGAGGGTTTGCCCTGTTTGAGAACCACTGTTGTGCCCTTCCAATCTACAATCCTAGAGCCAACTTTAAGTACAATGGACATTAGATTAGGCATTTTTATGTTAGTTTGATATATATATGACGATTATTTAAAAAATATGAAGAAATGAAATCTAATATATGTGTGTTGATTAGCATAGCATACTGCGAATTGTGACATTTTTAAAGAATCAAAGATAATAAACAACAAAGGGCCAAGAATCGGACAAAGATCTGGAGCTAGACTGGAGCTGCATATAAAGGAAAACCCATAATATGTCACTGGTTTCAATTATTATTATTATTATTATTATAATATGTCATTGTTATGATGAATGATGATTATTGTTATTATTATTATTATTATTATTATTATTATTATTATTATTATTATTATTGATGATGATGATGATGATGATTATTATTATTATTATTATTATTATTATTATTATTATTATTATTATTATTATTATTATACAATATCTTAAGCTATACGTAAAAACAGTGGTGGCCGAGAAACTGCACAAGTGGTGGTCAAAAAATGCATAAGCATTAAAATAAGAGATATTTCAAGATCAGCCACTTTTTAAAGCATAATGCAGTTTATGTGACTCGAATCAACTTGAAACAACTTTAAGAGTAGAATTTCAAGCAAGTAGCGGCAAAAAAGCTGAAAGAAACTACCTTTTAATGAAAATCTCATAAAAATAACGTTTTTAAAGCCCGTGATATTTTTTGGCCAGCACTGTATATATTCTGAAACCTTATTTTTAAGAGGTTTCTTTCCACCCATAGTTCGAAATTGCTCTAAAGATGGGCGCAGATGAGAGCAAAATCTGTAATCGATAGCAGTTGTTACATGTGGATTAGATTTGGATCCTCAGTGTGTCCATATGATCGACGTTGAACAGTGAGGTTTTGAAGGAGAGTTTTCGCGAGAGAATAAAATAAAATATTTCTGCGCAATCGTAATCCATTTGGCAATTTTCCAAGCACAGATTCGCAGTGTAACGCTCGCAGAGAACAGGCGCTACATAAATAAACAATTGTTACCAGCACACATCTACTACGAAGCATCGAGCCTAGATGGTTATATTCCCCTGTCTGTCTGTCTGTCTGTCTGTCTGTCTGTCTCTCTGTCTCTGTCTGTCTCTTTCTCTCGCCCTTTCTCCCTTCTCCTGTCTCCTCCTCGATGTCTATCTTTCTCTTTCTCCCTCTCTCTCTCGCTGTCTTCACTCTTTCTCTCTGTTTCCTGAACGTTTTGCTGTCTCGCTCTCTCTCCCTCTCCCTCTCTCAATCTCCCTCCCTCTCTGTATCCTTCTCTTTGTATATTATATGTCTCTCTGTCTCTCTTTTCAGTATTTTTCTCTTTGCATCCTTCTCTTTCTCTTCCCTCTATGTCTCCCTTTTCTTTCTCTGCATGTCTCGTTTTCCTTCTCTCTCTCTCTCTCTCTCTCTCTCTGTCTCTCTCTCTGTCTCTCTCTCTGTCTGTCTCTCTCTGTCTCTCTCTCTCTCTCTCTCTCTCTCTCTCTCTCTCTCTCTCTATCTCTCCATTCTCCCTGTATCCTTCTTTTTGTATATTCCATGTCTCTCTGTCTCTCCTCTCAGTACTTTTCTCTTTGCATCCTTCTCTCTCTCTTCCCTCTCTCTCCCTCCCTCTAGGTCTCCCTTTTCTCTGTCTGTGTGTCTCGTTTTTCCTCATCCTTCTCTTCCTCTCCGTTTTGTGTACACAAGTGATTGCAATGCAAACGAGTATCTTCTCTCTTTAAACACCTATAGTTGTATAGCGTGTTTGGTCGAATCCTCTCATGTTGAAGACCAATTCCAAAATGTTGGTGCAAAAAAATTTTACCTTTTGCTTCATTTGTCTTCAATAACAACATTTCTGAGTGTTTTTAAAAAAATATATCTGCGCACAATATTTACCATCAATATCATCGATAAACAAAATAAGTTTTTTAAAAAAACCAACCAAAGACCAAGTCCCAAATGCCTTATATCAAATTAAGTTGCTATAAATTTTTACCAGCAAAAACTGTTGACAGAAATATGGATGCTTTCGTTTCGACTGACACTAAACCATATTTGCCTGACATCCTTTATTCATGAGAACAGCGTCTCTTCGGGGAACTGTGGGGTTTGAGCTGCTCCAAAGACCTCATAAACATAGGCGGATCTACTGGAGACACAGGGGCACGTGCACCCCAACCCACTCCGAAAATATTCTGCTGGTAAATTTCTCATCATGGCAAAAAGCTGAAACGTCATGAAGACACGAATAAGTAAGAAGAAAAACCCTACTTTCTTAACTTTGGGACCATCCGAAATGACGTCACGCACTTAGGGGAGGGGTTCAAACGTTTGTGACGATGTGTGACGACGGGTGGAAGGGGTTTCCAGAAATGTGACGTCACATAATACTAAATATGTTTATTATTAACGCAATGCTATGTTACCGCAGAATTGAACGTATTTTACACTTATAATTATTCTACTTCATTTTAAAAAAGAATTTGAAAAAAGTTTCTGAATATTGTTTCAACAATAAATAATCATAATGAATATTTTGAAACGAAACATTAATTTTGACATTTGAAAGACAAGATGATGGGGGGGGTTAACGCGTTGTGGCGTCAGATTCGAGGGGGACTGATTTTTTGTGACGACGTGTGACGAAGGAGGTCAAAAACTGCAAAAATCGCGTGACGTCATTTATGGATGGCCCCTTTCACCATTTTGGCAACATGCATTTACCCAAATGGAAGAGGCGGTGCAAGACGGAGTGGAAAATTGAACAGGAAGTGCACCCCTAAATTGAATTCTCGGCGGCGCCGTGTCGTAAGCTGCAAAATTTCACTCTTCTGCTATGGAAAGTCTCGAAGATTTGATTAATTTCACGTGTAAATACTTTGAATTAGAAAAATCAATTATACGGAGCTTTGGAGGTTCGAAGAGTCTGCAGAGAAAAGTCCTGGACACGGCCTCGTGCTCGATTTCTTTGTCCCTGGAGCAGAGGCCAGTGAGGCCGCCCGCTGAGGCCAGTGAGGCCAGTGAGGCCTCGAGGCGCTAATGTATCTGTGTTGACCTCCTCCGTTTGTATCCACTCGCGTTCATTGAATATGCCATCAAACAGCCGAGTGTATATATATATATATATATATATATATATATATATATATATATATATATATATATATATAAAATATATCGCGTGTTTTTTTCTACATTGGAAATTCGCAGAGAAACTGGCCCCAGAGCCGATTCTAGCGGTTATGATGATGATGATGATGATGATGATGATGATGATGATAATGATGATGATAGTGGCGGTGTTGACGATGATGGTGGTGGTGATAATGATGGTAGTGGCGACGATGATAATGATGATGATGATGGTGGTGGTGGTGGTGATGGTGGTGGTGGTTGCGATGATGATGATTATGATGATGGTGGTGGTTATGACGATGATGATGACGATGACGACGACAATGATGATGATGATGACGATGACCACGATAACGATGACGATGATGATGATGATGATGATGGTGTTGGTGGTGGCGATTAATGATGATGATGATGACGCCGACGACGACGACGATGATGATGGTAGTCATCTCCGTGCAAACATATCCCTAGCACGGTCCTGACTTCAGCGCTATGAGCAGAGATATGGCTGAGCTGAGAGGAGGAAGCAGCAAACGACGGCTTAAAACGCCTTTGTTGTTATTATCAAATGCACAGCGCAATAAATAAATGATTTATACGCAAAAGAACTAGATGACCAACAATGACAATAACAATTGAATATAGAATATAGGCCTATAGGCCTACATTTCAACAACCAAAGCAATCAGTTTTGCTATGAAAACAACATAATCTACTCTGTATACTGCACATCAATCGATGCTTCGTGATTCTACCTTTTCTACGATAGCTATCTACTATTTTAAAACTTAGCATGATTTAAAGTGGCTTAGAAGGCAATACTGCCTGTGTGAAAGTCTCTTCGTTTATCCTCTACTTTCATATTTTACAACAGTCAATTCTCCGTTCAAAACACAGATGTCTTTAAACTTTCGAGCGAGTGGAGTACAGCGCATTTGCTGGAAGAACTTTCGTTTAAGAATTTGAACCATTTTCACGGATCACAAAATCAAAATCAAAGCAAGATGCCTTTTGATTGGCATGTCTATAACCAATCATTATGGGCGGAAGATGGCAGAGTGGGTTACGCGCTGGAGCGGGCGGGTTCAAGTCTCGTTAGCACCCCTAGTGGCTTTCACACAGGCAGTAATGCCTCCTAAGCCACTCTAAATCACGCTGTTTAATTAATTAAGTAATTAAGCTGTAATAGTCTGCAACTCTCTCTCTCTCTCTCTCTCTCTCTCTCTCTCTCTCTCTCTCTCTCTCTCTCTCTCTCTCTCTCTCTCTCTCTCTCTCTCTCTCTCGTGTGTGTGTGTGTGTGTGTGTGTGGCAACTAGTGCATTACCACCTCAAATTATATTTCAATAACATTGAAGACAAGTGAAAATCAATACTATTCGAAGAAGTTCACATCAGTCACATAATGTGACCACAACAGGAAAATGTCTTTAACGAGAAAGGAGTTCTTTCTTAATTATAATAAATGTCATTTCGTTTCCATAAAATAACCTCTCGAAGCCTTCATTTTGCTCGCTGCTGGTGAGACATGAAAAATTAACGCACAGATGACGGACAAAGCACAAAAGAAGAAAACAACAAGGTATTCGGTCTGATTTAAGCAGTTGGTGATTGAATTATGGGGCGCCAGATGTTGTTTACTTCAGAGTCATTCTCCTTTCAACTTGCATAGAGTCTCTCTACAGTCTACATCGAACTACTTCTGTACTGAGAAACGACGTTCTTGTTTTTCCGACAGGTTCCTCTGAAACTTTCCCTTAGGTTATTTCTTCTGGAACGTCTTTCTAGCACTAAGTCAATTATAAGATACCTGGAGAATATACCTTAGTTCACCTGTACCAGAGACAGACAGACAGAGACACAGAGTGAGACACAGACAGAAAGAGAGACGGATTAATAGATAGCTAACGAGAGGGAGACACACGCATTCAGAGAGAGAGAGAGAGAGAGAGAGAGAGAGAGAGAGAGAGAGAGAGAGAGAGAGAGAGAGAGAGAGAGAGAGAGAGAGAGAAACAGACAGCGTGAGTGATAAGAGAAGGAATGAGAGAAAGAGACAGAAAGCACGATAGAAAAAGACAGCAAGAGAGAGAGAAAGAGAAAAAGAGACCGAGAGACAGAGAGAGGGAGAGACAGAGAAAGGGAGAGAGAGAGACGGAGATACAGAGCGTTTGCAAATGAATTTTGATACCCAAGAGCTTTATTATTTGAAAGTCATAATCTTCCTATTCTTAATCTCTGCGCTGAATTTTCGCTTAATTCTTTTAAATCCCCGTCATGCAACTCAGGTGGATTTGGTTTTCTCTGTTTCAAAATTACCTGTTGAAACGCAGCTGCTGGATAGATGGGCTTTCCCTCTATTTAAAAAAATACAGCCAATCGTACAGTCATCTCCAGACTTTCGGTGGCGACTATTCGGTCGAATCTTAATTGAGCGAGATTCGCATTTTCGTCCGATGGGAAAACATATTCTCAGCTGAAAGCTGTAGCTAGGCGTATGGCCGAGAACTGGAAGTAATCCAGGCCAGTGGCGGCTCCAGGATTTGGCAAGTGGGGGGTTGGGGTGGCAACTTCTAATCATGGGGGCAAACCATTTGGTGTTAGGTATGTAGTATTAAGTATAGGGTCCCAACAGGGGGCCACTAGGGGTCAGGCACTCAATAGGGGGCACGGGCCCCCGGGTCCCCCTGTGGAGCCGCCACTGATCCAGGCACACGGTTCAGAATAAAAGGATTCAGCTTAAAAGCAACGTACGATATCATGACGCACTGAAGATACTCCGACCGAATGGGAGCGATGATGATGATTGATAAAAAGTACGCCGCAGTTAGAGTAACTCTCTGTATTTCTGTGTCTGTCTGTCTGTCTCTGTCCCTGTCTCTCTCTGTGTCTGTCTCTGTCTGTCTCTGTCTCTGTCTTTCTCTGTCCTCCGTCCGTCTGTATGTCTGTCTATTTTCTGTCTGTCTGTTTCTCTGTCTGTTTCTCTGTCTGTCTGACTCTCTCTCTGCCTCTGCCTCTGTCTGTCTTTCTGTCGCTGTCTCTCTCTGTCTCTGTCTGTTTGTCTGTCTGTCTGCCTGCCTGTCTGTCTCTGTCTGTCTCTGTCTGTCTCTCTGCCTGCCTGTCTGTCTGTCTCTGTCTGTCTCTGTATGTCTGTCTGCCTGTCTGTCTGCCTGTTCTCGTATCATATAAGACGCGGCGTCATAGGATTCCGTGTCTATAGTTACTGTCCAGGGAAGAGAGTAAATCAGACGCTTCCTTCTTCCTATCGAAGAGAGATGCACTCTGTCTATCCGATACAATCCAGCTGTTCAGGGCATATCTGGTCAGCAGCTGACGGCACGGAAAATCCCTGGGAAAGACTTAGTCATTCTCTAGCAGTAGCAAACAGAGACAGCCAGACAGCCAGACAGACAGAGACAGAGAGACTGAGAGACAGAGAGACAGAGAGAATTCGTGTTTTTCCATCGCGTGTAAGTGAAACTTTAGTGGAGAATGAGAGAGAGAGAGAGAGAGAGAGAGAGAGAGAGAGAGAGAGAGAGAGAGAGAGAGATGGGAAGAAGAGGCCGAAGGTAGAAGAACGTCCTGCTGTTTATGTAACTATTGGCCTGAGATTCTCGATTCTCGTGTTCCGAAACAACAATTACAACGCAGACCGCAGCTCTTATCACTCAAACTGCGGGTCTCAGAACGAACCATTTAGCATGTTGTCAGCAGACAGCGTTCGATCATCACGGACCAAGATCTCTGGTTGAACAGCTTCCTATTGTCATTTACCACATCATTCGTGACCTAGGGACTATTCATTTTGTCAGAGTTGTTATCCCTTCTCCTTAATCCAAAACACCAACCACTACAGATTGCCTCCGACCTCCTAGAGGGATAGGAAATTTTGGTTGCTAAAGCCAGACACCATTTGAAGGCGTAAATGTCAGAGTAGAAGCCGTGTCGGCTCCACGTATAGGGGACCCCGGGGCCGTGCCCCTATTGAATGCCTGGCTCCCCAGTGACCCTCTGTTGGGACCCTATACTTACTACTACATAGGCCTACCTATCAACAAATGGTCGGACCTGGACCCCAAGCTTAGAAACTGTCCCCCACTTGCCAAATCCTGGAGCCGCCATGCACTGGGTAGAAGCAGTCGACTCCCACTAATTTAGTTGTGCGATTACACGCAGAATGTGGGCGAGAGTGAAGAGGCGTATCATGCGCTCAAAGACAGGGGGGATCTACAGTTCTTCACAGGATGATCGATTTTCTGCCTAAATGGTCTGCATTCTATTAGGATTTTTAAAAGTAATAACGATGTTTTTAGTTAGACTCAGCTGTGAATTGGTCCACGGGTGGAAGGAAAGGATGCAAGGAGACCTGCAACCGATGCCGTGGAAACTGAAGGTCTTAACCCTTGCTCTACCGTGGGCTTGGAGTCACCAGAAAGACCTTAAAATGATTCTTAATCCCTCTTTTAAAAAATTTAACGTCACAATAACACCTTAAAGATCGTGGACCAAACGACGCAAACAGCAACAGAGCGTAATATTGTCTTCTGAAATTACTACGATTATTTTAGAATATGAAATATTTAATAGATAAATAGATGCATTTTCTATTGTGTAATGCAAATGTATGCAACTGATGTACAGCATGCGTGTATGGCAAATTATATTTAAATCTACGAGACTTAGTATCGTGCAGGGGGTGGGACGGTGGCCCCAGGCATCCACCAGAGGGGATAAAAAAATTGACGAGGCGACCTTTTTTTGCTCGTAACACTTTTTTACATTAAAATCTTTTAAAATTATCGATTTGGCCCCGGGCATGCACCAGACGGAGGGGGCGTCATGATTAACTGAGCGACCTTATTTGCTCGTCAACACCGGGCGGCAGAGATTGGGGGGGGGGGCGGGGGAATCCAAATTGATTTTGGCTTTGGCCTCTGGCATCCACCACTCTCTGCACTCCACGTCATGACGAAACTTGTTTAATTCAAACTTGTGACTGGAAGATTTGACCCTGAAATTTAAGAACTTCCCTAAAATTTTCAGTAACAACGAATTGGAGAAAAACGGTATAAGAGACAATAAAAATTGCGCTGAAATTATATGTTTACGTAGACAATCGTTGGGATGTTAACGACGGAGTGTATTCTGTCCTTGCTAATCCGACATAGCCTGTCTCCGGCTGTCCGGCCTAATGCCATGGATTTGGGCTTGTATCTTATGTGATTAGGATTTGGCATACAATTGACTGACACTTCTGTATATATTACGGTGGCGCTATAGAAGTTGGTGATTGCATTGGGTTTTCGCGAATGAAGAACGTGTGTTATGTAAGTCTGGAATCGCTTTTTCATTCAATTCTTGCGACATCTCGTAAAGTCTTTAAATCTAGACTTAAACCATTCGCTTACAAAAAAAGTAATTCTCTTCGTAATCTCAAAGTCCAAACACGGAACACAAATAATCCACCGGCACCCCATGGAGACTGGGCACAATGTTTATCCTATGGTTATTTTAGATCAAAGAATAAATTTCTAAACAGTTAATTGAAAATCAGTGATTCGAATACTTGTCAAAATATCCAAACAATAACATAAGAGAATAATAATAGGCTATTAATAATAAATAAGTTCAACCAAGTTCAACCAAACAAACGATTATTTAGCATCTAAATTAATGGTGGGTTGGTTTGGGTTGGCAATTACAGTAGGCTAAACTATCACACGGATACCTACCCTGCATGCATTACCACACGGTACCTACCGCCTGTGCATGTACCATACAAGTACACTTACTTATTTATGCCGGAAGGTAAGATGCAACGCAATAGGCTGACAGTAAATGACCATTAGCTCAGTTCACTGTCTATGACAATCCCTTGGGACAACATTGTCATTGCACGTATGGTCAGAGGACCAGAGGCTGGACTGGGGCCATGGTAGCTGCCAAGAGCCAACGTTATCGAATGTAAAGCCTGGACGCACCCTTCAATTATGCACCGGCGAACAGGGCACCTGTTTAGGGGTCCTCCGCGGACCCGACTCCGTCCGAGGGGGTGGGGTGGGGGAACGAAAGATGGGAATTGAAAGAGGCGGCGGACTCGGTGACAGTGGTCGATGATGTATATCCAATGATTTCCCCGGAGATTCACTCTGTACGACGAAAATTCCAGATGACGACAACAATCGACGCGGATCGCCAAAGCGCGCGCCGGTCAAATACTCGGCCGTAGGAAAGAGATTAAAGAGATGTCGGTGTCACAGGATGGCAGAATTTGCGGAAAAACAACACGACGACTGATGTCAGCAATCCCGTTTGTCGTTGTCGGTCCTGTGCTAAGCGCGCTCGACTGACAGATTGACACCCATTGGCGTAAACTTGGATGAAAAAGCGAGGGTCAAACCCCAATACCTTCCCCCTTCCCTTTCTCTGTAGCAGCCTCTCAAAAAGTGGAGGGGGCTCGAGCCTAGAGACCTTATAGAAGTGTTACAGTGTATGCCTATGTTGAGACGTAGGCCGCAGTAAAACTGTTCTGTTTTATCCGCCCAGGGTTTACTCCACTAAGAAGACCTAGTTGTAAATTGGTAGACCGATCAAAGGCAATGAGGCGAGGCAACAGGCCAGGGCACTTGCAACCGATGCCGTGAAAACTGAAGGTCTTAACCCTTTCTCTCTCGTGGGCTTGGAGTCACCAGAAAGACCTTAAAATGCTTCTTAAACCCTCTTTTTAAAAATTTAACGTCACAATAACACCTTAAAGATCTTGGACCAAACGACGCAAACAGCAACAGAACGTAATATTGTCTCTGAAATTACTACGATTATTTTGGAATATGAAATATTTAATAGATACATAGATGCATTTTCTATTGTGTAGTGCAAATGTATGCAACTGATGTACAGAATACGTGTATGGCAAATGATATTTAAATCGACGATACTTGTTTAATTCGAACATGTAACTGAAAGACTCGATCTTGACACTTAAGATTTCTTCAAAAATTTTCAGTCAAAACCAAATTAGAAAAAGATACCTATGGGCTTGACTGTACAAGCCTTTGAAATCTCTCCAATCCAAAAAGTCGAAAAACAAACGGAGATAGCGGTGAGAAGAAAAGAATTCAGACAGAAACGTAAGAGACGTGCGCAAGTAAGTAAGTAAAATCTATCTCGTGGATTTATATAGCGCCTTGGAAAGCAGCACAACAGTAGGTGCTTATTCTTAGACGCTTAGTCTTTCTTAAGATAGCTGCGGGAAAGGTGAATGATCAGCCAGGCAATTGTCGATATATCCGAATATGAAGTAAGCCGCTCAAAAGCGCTATATAAATTCACGAGATCTTTACTTACTTTTACTTTACTTTTAGGCAATGGTCAATATATCCGAAGAAGTGAGTCGCATTACTGATGCTTGGCGTAATATTCTACGGTTAAATCAGGAAGCGAACTTACCTGTTGAGATGTGATTCGATGCAGGTTCCGACGAAGAAGTCCGACTGGTCACCTTCACGGTCCTACCGTAGGAGAACCTGCACCGGTGCTGCGGTGGGCTGCACAGGTGACTGATCCGCTGCTGGCCGCGAGTGTCGCCTCGGCACTGCTGGCCGGACGCGACCCTCGGACTCGACCCGGCGGTTCCGCATCGGACCGTCAGGGCCGGCGACATGGATCGACCGCGTCCGGTCTGCTTTCCGCTTCGACTCGCCGACCAGATGCACTTGTGGATGTCCGGAGAACTGCGAGCGATGACCGCCGCAGCAGCAGCTGAAGCAGCCGGCATCGTCTTGTACTTCGACGACGGGCTGCAGTGGGTCTGAGTCGCCGGTGGATAGGACATGACGTCCTGGTGACCTCTTCCCGTCTTCTCGTCCTTCGTTCTCTTGCAGCCGAAGATCGTCTGAAGCTTGAACTTGTCCTTGAAAGGACTCGATGTCTTCGACGCCGTCGTCTTCCTTGACGAGCGCTGCTGCTGCTGCTGATGTTGACCTTGACCTTGGCATTGACCTTGGAGAGCTTCGGTGCAGCTGGAACACACCCAGTAGTTGTCGGTCCTCTTCGACGGCGAGGCGGTCGACCTGTCCCGGCTGCAGTCTCGGCAGTGCGCCGCCGGTCGGGTCAGCGGAATTCCGAGGCTCTGCGCCTCCTCGAGCACCTCGTCCCAGTTCATGTGCGTTCGCTCGTTTTCGCTGTCGGACGTCACCGGTGTCTTCGAGAGCGTCTCGTGAAACTGTCTCTTCGGGACGAAATCGACTTCGTCAAAAGCTCTTTTTTCTTCATTTCTGATTGGTCTGGAGTCCTTCTTCGTTTGATCAGCATCGGAATCTTTTGTCTCCGTCTTTACTGTTCCATGTGTTTCCTCCTCCTCCTCCTCCTCTTCTACTTCGTCTTCAGATGCTGATTTGTGTACAATGGCTGTAGTGGTAACAGTAGTTCCGTGATTAGACGCTTGCTGTTTGCAACCAGAGCCTAGGACTCTGCTGTTCACGGCAGGAGCAGCAGCACCTCCGATCGGTTCTGCCTTGACTACTGTACCGTCCACCACGGATCTTGTTGCAATATCCGGAGCTTGAGTCCTAGTACCGTATCCTCCTTTTGCCCCGTCACGTGGTCTCTCGGCTTCCACTTCTGCCGATTTAATGTCCGTATTCTTCACGTGGCCAGATGTCGCTTTGTCGCGTTCAGCATTTAACGGAACATCAACAACAGGACAGTTCCTGGTGACCGCGTCACTGGTTCCGGTCGGTTCCCTCCTCTGTGTTGTGATGTGAATCACTGACGTCGACGGTTGGGCGTGACTACTTCGGATTCCGACGTTCTCGGAAGTACTCATGATTATCCCCGGACTCAGTATGTCCACTCTTCCGGACACCAGCGACGGTCCGACGGCGCCCTGATCGCTGCCGCGCCTCGCTCCTCGTATGACGTCGTTGTCCAGACGAACCGTAAAGGTGAACTGAAGAAGAGACCCGGAAGTAGTTATGCCGCAGTTCGTCGTCGTCGTTCTTGTTGCCGGGTCTTCGCTCGTCGTCGTCGTTCACACTTTGCCGTTTCCTTTGCCGGGGCGACGTTGTTGGTTTGCGGCAGAAGGTGTCTCGCCTCCACCCACGAGATGTACCCCGCCTCGTCTTTGCTGCCATCGTCCGCCGCCGCCGTTGTCGAATGACCGGGGGACTGTTTGACGACGGTGTCTGGTCCCGCTGGGCCCGGTTGCCGCCGGTGTTCCGGTGGACTGGACCGGGAGCCAGCGCCGCCACAGTCCTCCTCCTCCTCCTCCTTGGAGCGACCGCTCGAGGGCCCGGCGTCGACGCCTTCGGCGGAGGCGTTCGAGACCTTGCGGTCCGATCTCGGTGGATGTTCGGCGGGCAGGGGCTTCGGGGCGCTGCGTTCCCTTCTGACCATCAGCGGAGCGTCGACGATGTCCGTGGCCTTCTTCCGCCTTCGACGCAGCTTCGGCGGCGACACCTTGACGTAGTTGAGATCGAAGGCCAGGGAGGTGTAGTCGGAACAGTTGGACGCGGACTTTTTCCCCGGCGTCCGCGAAGACGAATTTCCGAACGCCTTGGAGGACGTCGAAGGATGGAACTGCTCCACCTCCCCATCGTCATCCTCCTCCTCCATGTCTTCTTCGTCATCATCGTCGTCGTCGTCGTCGTCGTCGTCATCAGTTTCCTCGTCGTCCGAGTAAGTCATTCTCCGTCGCCGGACCTCGGCTGAGCTGCTGTGTCCGCTGGATCGCTGTGAGTTCCTCTCGTTGACCGCCTGCTCGTCGGCGACGCTCTGCGGTATCTGTCCGGTGCTGGTCGACGCCCGCATCCTCGTCTCCTCTCCGCCGTGAGAACGGTTTCTCGTACCGGGTCCGGTGCTGGTCGACGTGTAGTCGTTGTTCGACTTGTTCGCCGACTGAACTTTCGCCCGACCGTCGCCTCCTCTCGAAAAGTCGTTCTTTCTCTTCAGGGTTTCCGACTTTACCAGGATTTCCGAGCTATTCTTACCCCCCCTCCTCCTCCTCCTCCTCCTCCTCCTCCGGGAGTTCCACATGAACACCTGTCGAGATTGGGAAAAGGTGTCTTCGTCAACGACAGCTTCTTTCCGGACTTCCCTCCTTTCCTCCTTTCCTCTTTCCAGTTCGGGTTTTCCTTAGATTCGTCGTACAGTTCTTCTCTGAAATCCCGATAGGTGTCGCGGCATTCGGAGAATCCTTCGTCCTGTGAAGAACTGTAGATCCCCCCTGTCTTTGAGCGCATGATCCGCCTCTTCAGCCTGGCCCACATTCTGCAGGTAATCGCACAACTAAATGTCGCAATAGAAGTTACCTGACTTTACCTTTTCGATTATTATTATTATTATTATTATTATTATTATTATTATTATTATTATTATTATTATTATTATTATTATTATTATTTTATTTGCTTAAACGTTGGATTCGTTCCACTTGGTGTGCGTCAACGACGTCGATGGCGTCATGGTGACGCTGTTGACAACGACTTTGTCATGACGCTGTCATGGCGACACAGCGGACGTCTTGAAGGTAAATTTCGCCTTCGTATTTCTGTGGAAACAAGTTCATCAGACTTTTCAAGAAATATATACAGTACATATGAATTATATGTGTGTATATAAATAAATAAATATATACATATATATGTATATATATTGTATATACACGGTGAGTCAGAAAAAACGTTGCCATACATAATAATCTTTTTTATATATTATATGTATTTATATATTAATATTATATATTTATATTATATATATACATATATAATTATATATACATACATATATATATATATATATATATATACCCGGTGAGTCGAAAAAAACGTTACCATACATAATGCTATTTTAACTGAGTTTGATGTAGGTTTTTAAAACTATGTTGAAATAATATAATGTATGGTAACGTTTTTTTTTCTGACTCACCGTGTATATGTGTGTGTTCTATATGTGCGTGTGCATGTCTGTGTCTGTGTGTGCGTGTGTATTTAAGCTAAATGGCACTCAAATGTCGTAAAACGCAGAATGCAAAAATAAGATTGAAACGTTTAAATACAGAACACACACACCATCCGCTATTAAGGCATTCTATTAATACTAATAACGTCAGTCGTAACATTTGCGTAATATTCGACGCCAAAAAATGCTTCAATTAGGGAAAAGGATGATAACGTGACATGAACACCAATTCGGCCGCTGCGATCGGCGGCGGGGGGCACGGGAAAGGAGGGAACAGCCACGGAGAAGAGTATTGTAATTAACCCCCCCCCCTTCCCTCTCACCCACCCACTGAGGGGGAAGGGGGTTATCTGTCGTGAATCAGCTTAGCGCTGTTTGGCATTTCAGCAGCGGACGTCATGACGCGAATGAAAAAATCATGACATGAAATTGGGATTGGGTGTCTGCTGCTTCCATTGACCAGCACCAGAGCCATTGTTTCGAGTCGAAGGAAGGGTTCCGAGGGGTGGCGCTGTCTCTCTCGTTGCTATAGCCCTACATGTGGAGTTATAGGCGTGGCAATAACGTGTCGTCACGGATACAGTACAGAGTCTGTGTATCGCACAGTACAGTGTGCCTGTTTGACAGTGCAGCTCTTCTTCTTCTTCTTCTTCTTCTTCTTCTTCTTCTTCTTCTTCTTCTTCTTCTTCTTCTTCTTCTACTACTACTACTACTACTACTACTACTACTACTACTACTACTACTACTACTACTACTACTACTACTACTACTACTACTACTACTACTACTACTACTACTACTACTACTACTATTATTATTATTACTACTACTACTACTACTACTACTACTACTACTACTACTACTACTACTACTACTTCTTCTTCTTCTTCTTCTTTTCCTCCTTCTCTTTCTTCTTCTTCTCAGCCTCCGCCTCCTCCTCCTCCTCCTCCTTCCTCCTTCTTCTTCGTCTTCTTTTTTGTTTTCTTCTTCTCAGGTGTCATACGTTACTGTGTCGGCGGCCATGGACTTCCACTTTTCACGATCCCTGGTATTTCTCAGGAGTTCGATGTTGTTGTCTATCTCCAGTCCATCTCTTAGCTTGTCTGTGTAATTTGATCTTTGCTTTCCTCTTGATCGTTTACCCTCCACCATGGCTGTCACATTCCAAATCCTCGAGTCCCTCTCCCCTCTCTGCGTAGATCTGGGGGCTGTGCCACCTGCACACCTGCGTCTTCGCCTCTGAAGGCGACGTAATTGTCAAGAAGAAACCTCAAATACCGGAGATAATCCACAGAATTGAACTCTCAAAAAAAGAAAAAAAATTTCTTGCACCTCGCTAAACATCCACAATTTCCCTAAGTCTTTACTCCGGGACCTTCCGACCCCCACCCCCACAGCTAAAGCAAGCGGCAAAAATAAAATTAGTAAAATAAACGATCTGTTGGTGAAGCTTTTTCTTCGAAAACCTTCAAAGCAAGTGGCATGTTATACGCATACAGGGCGCGATTTGTAGGGGAAGGAGAATTTCCCCCCCCCACTGCCCAACTGCATCCCCCTACTGCTACATCCCCCACCACTACATCCCCCCACTGCTACACTTTCCCAACAACTACATCCCCCTCAAGCTCGACATATCCCCCCACTGCTCCAGGTCACAAATCGCACCCTGTACGTACACACCGAAGGTGACAGCAGATAACGTAACATATACGACGCGAACGCTCTGTACTCGAATACAGTGTTGAAACAACAAGGTTTCGCATTCGATTGTTTGGTTTTAAAGAGAAATAGAATAGTTGAGCAGCAAAAGTATTTGCTTGCTGCGGATTTCAAGTTTATCGATTCAGCTGATCGATTGGTTCAGAAATTCAGACACTGATTGCCAAGTTACCGTTAGATCAAGTCAGTAACAATAGCAGTATTCGGGTTAGGGTTAGAGTTATATAATAAATATACTATTATTAGCTTTATTGAACTAACAATTTCTTGTGGGCCATTTTACCAAAATTTCAGGAGCAATGGCACATTACAGAGTCCAATAAAAATAAATAAAACAACAGTCATCAACAAAAAATGAACGGAAAACAATCTAAGGCAGGAGAGAATAAGATTTTCTAAACAAATAAGTCTTTAAAATTTCTTTAAGGATGTCAGAGAACAGGATGATTTTACAATTATCGGCATATAATAATAATAATAATAATAATAATAATAATAATAATAATAATAATAATAATAATAATAATAATAATAATAATAATAATAATAATAATAATAATAATAATAATAATAATAATAATAATAATAATAATAATAATAATAATAATGGTTAATTGGTTCTGGAAGGTTTGCTTTGTGTGAGAACCACTGTTGCACTCTTCCAATCTAGTATCCTATAGGGTTAGGGTGTTAAGTGCGCAGTTAACGTTTGACATTCGTGCGTTTTGAAATTCTCTCCTCAGTTGAATTCTAAACAATGTCAAATCAACATATGTGAACTTCTATAGCGACATTTTAGCATTCCACACGCTATCACTTGTATTAGGCGTAACTTTCGCAATGTCCAATATTTCATAATGAAATCGGCAACATACTGTATACGTACACGATATATCCATGAAACATGAAAGAGATTTTAGAAATTCTTAAATTAATTGTATCCATGCTGCATTCACTAGGAACACTTCTTTCACTTCTTTTAGAGGAACTGGGATTTCTACTCTATCCTCCCAAACAGCAACTTAACGTAAGTAGCAAACAGGGATATTTTACACCCCCTAACACCTCCCCAACACCCCCTCCAATTTGAGACCGACACCGCCCCCAACACCACCCAATCTCAGCTATGGGATGACTTTTTGCTTGTCAGACTTTTTTGGCAGGGGACCCCCAGAATTTACCGACACCCCCTCCCAAATTGATTATCCTAGAAATAAGCCTGGTAGCAACTAACTCTAAAAGCAACTGTCAGTTTTGAATTCAGCAGAAGACTTAGCAATAGACGAGTTAGCATTTAGCTCACCCCGAAATATCGGAATTATTTACAAAATGCGTCACAAACTGTTCTTACAGAGAGGAGTGAGCCACGAAAGCCGGAGGTAAAGACAACAGCAGGGTGCGATTTGTGACCTGGAGCAGTGGGGGGAGGACATGTCGAGCTTGGGTTGTTGGGGAAATGTAGCAGTGGGGGGATGTAGCTGTGGGAGGATGTAGCAGTAGGGGGTGCAGTTGGGCAGTGGGGGAAGGGGAAGATTCCCCCTTCCCCCTACAACTCGCGCCCTGGACAACAGTGTATAGGCAGACGGTAATAATAACAACAAATCACCAACAAACATCGAAAACTACAGGTATTCTCACTCAAAATCTTACACATCTGTTCTTTCTCACCACATCGACAACGAATATAATAACGACGACTATTCCTGGTACTACTACTACTACGACGACGACGACGAAGATGATGATAAACGACTACGACAATTTCGAAGCGGTTAACGTTGATTAGACATTTAGTATTGTAGAAATCCGTTACGTCTAAGCACAGGTCTCTCTCTCCTAGTCCTAGCCGGAGACTAAGAGCGTTCTAAATAGCGCTAAACAAACATATGGATCAAAACCAATCACCTGGCCATAAAAAGCGACACAGCCATGCGACTGCGTAGGTGAAGGCCTCATTAATAAGCCAACAGACAGATAAGAAGACAGACAGACATACAGTCAGACGGACAGAAGGACAGAAGGACAGATACGCAGAGTCACGCAACGAGACAGAATATTTGATCGCTGTAACAGATGTAGCGTGTTTGGTTTATTATATTACAGCGCTGTGTGGGTGTTCGTGTGTATGTGTGTTCGTGTGTGTGTCTGTGTGTGTGTTCGTGCGTGTGTGTGTGTTTGTGTGTGTTTGTGTGTGTTTTTGTGTGTGTGTTTATGATATTTGTTTAACGTATTCTTACTTACTTTATATCTGCAGGTATTTCGCGTTTCGAGTCTTTGCCATTAGAAGTCTTTGCTCGTCTTTTTCGCCTCTCTCTCTCCCTCTCCCTCTCCCTCTCCCTCTCCTCTCCCTCTCTGTTCGTTCCTGGAACTCAAGGCCACAGCAGACGGAGGTAGCCTGCTGCCCGGCGCTGGCAATCGCTCTCTGCCTGCGACTGGCTGTGCACGAAGAGGCCGGGCAACAGACTACGGCTCGCGCGCGTACACTCAGCCCGACGTGCACGTTGTACGGATGCACGTTTTCCTGGCATCGGGCGTACGTGCCCATCGCGACAAAACGCATCGAGTGCAGTACGCAACAGCCGCTAGTCAGCAATAATTATTTCAAATCGATTATTTCGATCGTGTATTGGTTCTTAACCGGCATCTTCTTTCTAAATACGAATAGGATGAGTTCTCAGAAATTGTCCCGATATGTTGTAGTATTGATTATAAATGCAAATCACCGAGATCGTGGCACCAGGTGCGATTTTCCAATTGCGTGCGCGTGAATGCAAAAACTCGAAGGAGGATCTTTTCCCGGAGTGTTTGTGTGTGTGTGTGTGTGTGTGTGTGTGTGTGTGTGTGTGTGTGTGTGTGTGTGTGTGTGTGTGTGTGTGTGTGTGTGTGTGTGGGTGTGTGTGTGCGAAAGAGAGAGAGACAGACAGACAGACAGAGACAGAGACAGAGGTGAGTCAGTTGAGGATGGGAAGGAAGATGAAGAAAAAGAGGAAGGGCAGGAAGAGGAAGAGGAAGAGGAGGAGGAAGAGGAGGAAGAGGAAGAGGAGTAGGAGGAGGAGGAGTGAGCTCCTGACTCAGCCCCGCATAATCACGTTTCCACAATGAAATAGCGCGTCTCCTCTTTTGGTGGAAACGAAGAAGAAGGCGAGGCATTTGCTTCGTCAAAGCAATTAATCGCTCAGCCGCGGAAGTGAACGCCGGTCACTTCTGCCAATGTTCCATTCGCAAATGGAATCTTCTCATTAAACAACCAACCCCCACTTTTGTCCCCCAAAGTTTACGTCTTATCTCTAATCTAATCTAACCTCGTCTAACCATCGTCTGATTCCGTGAAATAATAATAATTCCGTGAATATAATAATAATAATAATAATAATAATAATAATAATAATAATAATAATAATAATAATAATAATAATAATAATAATAATAATAATAATAATAATAATAAAATAATAATAATAATATTAATAATATTAATAGTGGCGCAGCCGAGATTTTCGAAGGAGGAGGGTTATAGTTCCCATGAATCCCAACTTCGAAAAATTCTGACAACCAAAAAATGTTATCATCATTCCATGATCTAATTAACAGAACAGCAGCACGGAAAAAATGCTGACAAGCAAAAAAGGTCGTCAGCAATAATTATACTTCGATAATATATATATATATATATATATATATATATATATATATATATATATATGGGTAAATGAGCACGTACACGATATAATGATCCCAAAAAGTTTGGTCGCCAAAGGGTTTTAACACCATAACTCCCCTTCCTACACTGCGAACAGCTAAGGGAGGGGTTTTAACCCCCCGCCCTTGACTACGCCACTGATTATTATAAGCTTACTGCTATCTCCATGTCCGACAATCAGTTTAAATCAATCAATCAATTAATCAATCGATCAAACAACTTCTTTAGCGCCACTATCGGAAGGTCATGGCCAGGGCCATCTTTAGAATTTTGGGCGCCCTAGGCAGATTTTCATTTTCGGAAATTTTCGCCCATTCACATCGCCTACGGAAAAAGTCTGAAGAGCAAAAAAAGCTTGTCGGCTCCCCGAAATAACCTGACGAGCAAAAAAACGTTATTCGCTCATAAAAAATTTTCATCCCCGTTTTATTTCGCCCCTACAAAAATTTTCGCCCCTAGGCAGTGCCTAAACTGCCTAATGGTTAAGGTGGCCCTGGTCATGGCATCGAACCCTAGAGACCATGTCATCGCCGGTCTCTACACATGACACTGCTCTATGGAAGGCTTTCAGTTCATTGCTGTTGCCAAAGACCAGAATACAATAGTCGCAGAACAATACGTGAAAGCAGCGATGAAATAGCGGAGGACGAGGGCCGCCCCCGCACATTGGGGCAAGAGGGGGCACTTGCCCTTCCTGGAAAATAAAAATGCTAATATTTCCCATTGAAATTTGAAAACCTTGCTAAAATATTAACCGTGACCATTGTGTTAAGATGTGTTTTGCCCCTCTTGGAAAAATTTATGTGGCATAGCCAGGACCATTATGTTTTGCCCCTCCTGGAAAAATTCTGTGGGCGCCCATGGACCGAATCAGCGATAATTGATAGTGGGGGACATCTCACCCAAACCAGAACACCCCCAAATCAAAATCCCAGCAGAGACAGAAATGTTTGCATTAAACTGTGTCTCTTTCCCTCCAGCGAAGTCGACCCCTCCCCCCCAAAGGCCTGGAGTCTGAATGAAACACTAGCAGAGACAGACAGAGTGACAGAGGCATCGATGAAAACAGAGTTTTCGTCGGGAAAACAGAATAGAAAAAAACAACAACAACAACCTAACTTTTGCTCAACCAATCAGTGTCCGATTTGTAAGGCTGATAGATATCCCAACCCCTCAAACCTCACCCAACTCCACCGGTCGAGGACAACCCCTCAAGTGGGGGTCGAAAATTTGGTGTGGGAGTAATCCGATCTCTGCTTTTTCTGAAATTCGATCATTGCATAATGCATAGTCATATAGCGCATTTTACTGGGGAAAATATTGTTTACACAGAAACTACCTCGAACTTATGTATACGGTAGAATCGCTCAGTGACGATTCCACGTGGGGAATGAGTAGGGATGCATCCCCAACGGAATTTTTTTTAATTTTTTGCTGGTGAAACCTATTTTGGGAAAAAGTCTAGTAAAACTAGGGGGAAAACTGCGGATGACCTTTTTTGCTTGTCAACCAATTTTCGGGTAAACGTGTAGTAAAATTAGGGGAAAATTCTCTTTTGTCAGCCTTTTTATTGTTTTTTCCTTCTCTTTTCATTCCCTCCACCAACTTCCTACGAATTCATTTCACCTCCCCCTCGAAGAAATCCTGGAACCGCCACTGGAATCGTCTCTTTCTTTAACCCCTTAACCGTGTATTTAACTGTAACTCAATGTAAAATGGACGGATATATCCGGGATCCCCAGTTAAGGGGTTAACCAAAGACAAGACGAGAAATCGCAATCCGTCTTTCTCTC